>PVHY01010865.1:0-50073 GCA_004024945.1 Uropsilus gracilis
AGTCTCAAAAAAAAAAAAAAAAACCAAACCAAAAACCAAAAAACACTATGACCTGGTTTTGAAGACCACTGTAACAAACATCAAGCAAACAGCCCTGGGTGAAGCCTCTCAATCTACCTGTGGTGAGAAACCGCTTGCTTTTTAAAAAAATTTAAGTGGTTCCTCATCATTACTTGAGATACAAAAACAAAAAACAAAAAACCCTACAACTGTGTGAATGGTTTCTTTTCTGACACCAAATATGTATGTTTTTCCCACCAAATGTATATCATTATTCTACACCAAACCTGCAATTCTCTGACACTTACCTGTATGTGTGAATTACACATATACTGTGCTGTAAAGGCTCAGTCCTGTCTTTTCCCACCTCAGATGCCAGTCACAAATGGGGTGAATAGGCTTACCACACCTCTCCATGGCTAATTCCAAATTTGATTCTACAACCTCTTCCTAGTCCAGTGCGGAACTAAGTTGATCGTTGTAACCCAGATCTTGGTATCATTTCCAGGTTGGAAAGCTGGCTGCCCCATGGACCTGTAGCTATGTACTAAGTCTGCAAGGTTAGTCATGTATGAATCTATGTAGATAGCAATAGAGAATGGCATCTATTTTAATATCACTATGACACTATGACAAGGAATGATTCTGCAAGACTATGAGGAGTTGAAATACCCAGAACCTGCAGTGTAGAATGTTAGGCTGGAGACCTCGGAAAAAGTTAACATTTTGCCTCCATGGGCGATCATTTAGGATAAATCCTTTATACCAGAAAGGGTCAATCTTTTACCATTAAGGATTTCAATTCACTGGATGAGGTCCACCCACAATCTTGATGAGGACAATCACTTACATGGTTTACTGTTTTCATTGCTGTGAGTCAAAAATACCTTCAAATATCAAGGTGAAATGAGGCATTTTCAGAAAAAAATTAAGAGAATTTTACAATGTGACAATGACAATTCAGATTTTCAATGCTGCAAAAAAACACTTGTGTTTGAACAAGACTTCCAGGCGACTCCGGTGCACATTAAAGTATGAACACCGCTGATAAAGTGTTAAGTTGAACTGATATTGGGTCAAATGGGCAAAAGCCACCAACCAACAAGTCACTGGGAAAAAAAATCTGTATTTTTAATTCCCCACCTGGGGTTTGCAACAAAGTAAAAGAAGGAAGTACCCTTTTCCTGTTTAGATCATCTTTTACCACTGTGTTTCTTAGACACAGTTAATAACATCAATGCCTAAATTTTAATATTGCCCATATACAAGGTTACCACAATTTTTTGCCTTTCCCCTTAACTTTAATAGAATGATGTAATTTAATAATAGGTAAAGAGGAACTTCAACTGGGTGGTTTCGAAATCCAGTCAAAATGGAGCAGCAGCCTCCAACCAGCAAGCCACAGGGAAAAAAAACAGTATATTTAAAATGTGACTTCTGCCACCCAGGTTCCCTCAGTTCCATACCACCAACACTTTAGCAGTTGCCAGTCAAATGCAATTTGAGCAACAGTGTTTATTGACAAGGGAATAATAACAGGGAAAACAAAAAAGTCCTTAAAGTCACAAGCGGCCAGTTATCTTAGCCCAGTCAACATTTTCAGCCCCAAAGGTCCTAAAGACTCATGTCCATAATGGTGCCCCTTTGCCCCTCCAAACCCAAGGCCGACACTACAAAGTACAGTCTTTCTTTAGTGTCTATTCTTTGCTTCTCTCTCCAGCATTCTGAGCTGCTCTGCTTCTCCAAGACTCTTCAAATTTCTTCAGCAAATGCTGATGCAAAAATCAGCTTTCCAAATCCCTGGCTATCTCCAGGTACCAGCTTTCCATGCCACCTTGCTGTGGTGTCACACTCTACACCAGCCACTCTTCTACCGGCCACCATGGCTCCTTGCCACCACCAGCTCACTCTTCCAAGGGGCTTCTGCCCAGCGTGGTCACTTGT
The DNA here is from genome assembly GCA_004024945.1 of Uropsilus gracilis. NCBI lineage: Eukaryota > Metazoa > Chordata > Mammalia > Eulipotyphla > Talpidae > Uropsilus > Uropsilus gracilis. The sequence continues at coordinate 1,945 of PVHY01010865.1, forward strand.
GCTACTCTTTACCCACCTGCCATTCTCATGTGTCTTTTCTTCCAAAGTTTTTCTCTGTGTCTGTCTCCTCCTCCCCCCCTTTTTTTTCCTCTCCTAAAAGCCAAAGGCTCCAATTTCCCTCTACACAGTCTCTTGGTGATACATTTTCTCTTTCCACCTGACTGACAGCTGCTATGAGCGGGTGGTATGAACCTGAGGGAACCTGGGTGGCAGAAGCCGCATTTTAAAAGTGGCCTGTTGGTTAGAGGCTTCTGCCCTTTTGCACTGAATTCAGTGGGATAGTGGCTGGCAGGGAAGTAGCCAATGTGGAGTTGGATGCCAGAATGGCATGCTGGGGGTGATTAGGGAGGAGTGATTAGGCATGCTGTGGAGGGCAGGCCTGGTGAATTTTGCCTGACACCTCTGACAGCGGGCCTGTTAAATGAAGTGCATGGAGCCGTAGCAAGATGCCATGTGAGTTATCTGGAAAGCTGGTACCTTGGAAAGACAGGGATTTGGAAAGCTGAGTTAGAATCATCATTTGTTTGAAAGTTTGAAGAGCCTTGGAGAAGCCATGGCTCTGAATGCTGGAGAGAGAAGTAGCAAAGAGAAGATGCTGGAGAAGGACTGGACTTTGCAGGGTGCCCACCTCAGGTTTGAAGGGCAAAGCGGCACCATCATGGAAATGTGGTTGGTACTTTCAGACTAAACGGTACTTGGGGTAAAATCATTGGCCACTTGTGGCATTAAGAACTTTTCGTTTTCCTGGTTAGTTTTCCTTGTAAATAAAACCTGTGGTTTAAACTGCTTTGGCAACTGCTGTGTGTACAGGTGATACGAATCTGGTAAAAAGCTGGGCAGCGGTAGCTGCATTTTAAAAATGCCATTTTTTCCCCCTCCTGTGGCATGTTGGTTGGAGACTTCTGCCCATTTTTGACCCAATTTCAATATGATCCTCGTGTGGTCTGCAAAATAATGCTCTGTGCCCCTCAGTACATCTATGTCCTAAGTCTTGGAACCTGTGAGGTGTTAATTTACATGGCTAAGTGCCTTGCAGGTGTAACTAAGTCAAGGGTCATGAGGTGGGCATTTACCCATATTATTCTCAGAATAAATCATGGGTTCATTATAAGAGACAAAAGGATGGGCAAGAGAGAGGTGCTGATTAAGCCAAGGTAGAATTGAAGAGCAGTTACAAGATGCTGTGCTGCTGAAGATGTTATGCTGTTGTGGAAGGAGGGAGAAGAGATGCTGAAATAATGCAGGTGGGTTTTAGAAGCTGGAAGTACAAAGAAACTGACTCTCCCCCTAGAGACCAAGCAAGGAACCAGCTATGCTAACTCCTTAAGTCCAGAGAGATAGATTTTTTACTTATGACCCAGTGAAATGTAAGGGAATGAATTAATGTTCATTCAAATAATTCGTTTGTAGAAATCAGTTACTGTCATGGAAAACTAACATGCCCAGTAATAAAAAATTCCAAGTAGTAGTATTATGAGGTCTTGTTGGGAAAATTGTGTGTATGTGTATGTACACATGAGTGGGGTATAGGGTGAAAGAAATAAAACTTAGCTACTACCTAAATAATAAGCAGATGGATGATGCCTAAATGAAAGTATTAAGATTACAGATAGATTCAGGCAGAAGAACTTGTGTGGACATAGTGGATAGCTGTTACATACATACTATGATTACATATTTGGTGTATATAGTTTGGTGAAAAGTTAAAACTATTAAAATGGCTACCAACCTCACACTCTAAAAAAGTTTCTAACAGACACATTTCAAAAAGAAATTCAGAGATAAGATGCAAGACCAAGGAATTTAAATCATCTGATTGACGTAAGATAATTGGAACTCAGACCCCAGGTGATTTTACTATAGATACTAGTGAAGAAGTTAGAGGGACGGACATAGGTAGTGCATGCCTGTAAGCAGCAGCCTAGGAAGCCATGGCCGGGGCCAGGGATTGCTATTTGAGTTCCACTGGGTGCACATAGCGAGACCTAGTTCCAAAAAAATATAACTGGGTGTGGTGGCATGTGCCTGTAATCCCAGCTACCTCAGAAGCTGAGGCGGGGGATTTCTTGAGTCTGTAGTACCCTGGTCAACGTGAGCCTGCGGTTCCACAGGCAAAAATAGTGAGACTTAGTCTAAAAAAAAAAAAAACCCTGCTCAGGTTCTTGGTGTTTGTTTTGATTTGATAAGCTATACTTAGTAACTGGCTAGTAATGAGCAAATGAAAATTAAATATAATATTTTTAGTATGTCTGAAAACAGTGCTTGGGTGGTTTACTATTTGCCTAGCTGTGAGTCAAACATATCCTTCAAATAGTAAGGTAAAATGCACTTTCAAAAAAGTTAAGGGAATTTTAAAATTTGACATTAATGATTCAGATTATTTATTTATTTATTTATTTATATTTATATATAAATTCAGATTGTTAATGCTGCTGGAAACAACTGTTTTAACAAGCTTTCCAGATTACTCTGGTGCACACAATGCTGTGAAAACCACTGAGAAAGTGATAATTTGCTGCCACAAAGTCCATGCAACTTTTTCCCTTTATTTTATATAGGCAATAAAATTTCATGACTTAATAACAGGCAATAAGGAACTTTGAGTGGTTTAGATCTCAGATAATGGTAATATAGATAACATGCATTTGTGGGTTTTGGGCACAAAGGGTGCTCCAAATAGTCTTCCCACCTTCCCTTAAATGTAGCACTGCTACAACAGCACAAGGAGTGTACGCTTTAGTAGCATCAGGAAGTAATGGCTTCCTGAAGCAAGACCTAGTGTGTTGATGTAAACCCATGGTGCCACAGTGATGTTCTTGAAAGTAGTTTTGTAAGCACTGCTGGTCAGTGAAGGGAAGTGGAAGGCACAGACATGAGCCCTTGTAACTGGTTCATAGGCACCCAGGAGACGGCCATTGTGGTGTCAGACATCTGGGAGAGCATTTTGTTGGAGTGCAAGAGAGGATTGTGAATTCCTGCTTGAGCTAGTAGGAGATGGAATCAGTGAAAAATGGCTTCATTTATTTCTTTGTAATTGAAATTTTTTCCATCATTATTCATTTTTTGTGTTCAGTGTAAACCCTCAAGTGTAGGCCGTGTAGTTCTCCTATCACCACAGCACCCATGACCCATCACCACAATCCCTTGTAAGTGGCTTCATTTACTGTGAAGTAAGAGGTCTGGCCTTCAAGGGCCTTTATGGAAAAATACTGATCCTGTAGTTGGAAAAATGGGGCAGCATTGTTTCCAAACACGTCAGTTTGTTTCCATAACTTGGCAGCAGGGAATACAAAAGTGCTTATTTCCCTTTGAAATCAGTGCAGATTCTGAGATTGCTGGTAAAACAATCAAGGTAAGCATTATTTTACTAGGAGGTGTGGATTTGAACTTTTCTATTGTGTTGCAGGTGCTGGAGTAATTTACCAGGTGACTCCATGCTCTTGGTTCTTTGAGTATTAGTCCTCTTCTGCTTGAGGCTTTTTAAAAGCGTTCTATGAAGCCCTGAGCATGGATAGTGGGTGATACGGGATCATAGGCTGGGGCTACCTCTTGACCTTCCCAGCACAAACTCTGACTCTGGATGCCAATTGTCTTCATTAGAAACTGGAGTTCTATTTGCTCAGTCACTTCTTGGTGGAGGTTTTGTGTAGATGTTTTGGGTATCTCAGCTCTGAATTGCTAAACTAGATGCTCTGACCCAATTGAGACCATTCCATGTTAAATGCCTCAGCTTGAAGATGCTTTTGCTTGCTCTGGCCCTGCCTCTCCAGCAATGTACCCTCCACCCTTGGTGCCTGCTCATGTGCCTCCTAAACAGTGAAGTTCTGGGTTCTGTGAGTCTTGAGGTAGGTGCGTGCCTCAGCAATGGTTGTGGAGGATCTGCAGAGAACTCTGTCATGGGAAGTTCTGCCCCATTATCACCCTAGACATGGTTCACCTAGTTGCTCCTTTTGTCAGAATGGATGCTCTTACAGTGTGCTGTGGTAGTGAGTTTTCCCCTTAATGCTCTGGGTTTGTTTTACAGCAGTCTTGTTGTGTCCAGAAAAAGGGAGTTGAGTGTCTTCACTCTTCTGCTGCCTTCCCGCACTTGCTCCCTTCTACTGAATTTTACTTGCTTTTATAGTTTTTGGTTTATATTCTATGACTCTATAATTATATTCTACAGTTGGCTTATATTCTATATTTGTTGCAGATGTAAGCAAATATATTGACATCTTTCCTATTTTGTTACCAAAGACATGGGCTACTATAAACTGCAACTCTTCTCCTTTAGCAAATTTTTGAAATGACACCATCAGTTTAGAGCTCCTCCCACTCCATTCTATGACTGCAATTGTTTTTTTCTTATAGGATGGATCAAAACTTGATCTAATACGAATGTGTACTAATGTGCACATGCTGTTTTCCAATATTTTACCATTATGAATTATAGGTCAAGAATTACAGGTCAAGTTTAAGTTTTCAGTTTCGTATTTTTGCATTTGATGAGGAGTGGTCCTTCAGTATAGTTTTAAGTATGCATTTTCTGTTTAAGAGCCCTCTTAATTTATTTGTCTATTTACATTTTTGGTACTCTTTTTTAGCTGGGTGACCTTAAGAGATTTTCATATAATGCAGATAGTTTGTTTAGGATGTATGTTGCAAGTGTTTATTTAGCATTTGTCTTTTGAGTCTGTTTTCTTGGTATTATATAATAAGTAGTAAGTTTTAGTGTGTATATATATACATGGTCATTTATTGGTACAGTTTGTACCAATTTAAAATTGGTACAATTTAAATTTTTCAGCTTGGGCACATAAAGTGAAAGATCCTTTATTTTGGGCACTAAAAATGTGTTTATAGTTTTTGGTCTAGTTTTCTTTTAATGGTATTTTTTGATAATCAGTGTCCTGACTTTTTTTTATGCACTGAAGCTTACCAGCCTTCTTTTAAGTACCTTTGGAATTCAGTCTAAGAAAACATACTCTTCCTTCCTTGAAGTGGTGTACTATCTTCTTAAATTGCCTTCAACAGTCTAAAATGTATTTATTACTGTGCTAATCAAAATATACTCAGAGTGTTAGTCCTTACCTGGTTCATGTGTATCCATGATAAGTATAGTGAAAAGAAGCATTTAGAAACTTTGATGGAAGTAGCGTATTATCATGGCATAAGTATGTGACTGGATTGAGGTCACTGGTAGTTTCCATGCAGTCAGAACATCTGTGGCAGGTTGAGTGGCACATGCTGTATAATATTTATGCCCAATAGGATGAAGCATGGGTTCTTGAAAAATCACTTAAAACAGATAGTATGCTTACATGTTTGGGCCCCCGTGCTCTTGGCTTTTAGTTTCAATATGTGATCACTTGGTGTGTGTGTGTGTGTGTGTGTGTGTAATATAGGAATCCATTTCTATTCATTGTACATGCATGTCCTGTAGTTCCAGAACTATTCATGAGGCTGTCCCTTCTTCACCTCCCTCATCATTCTATGGTGTAGTTGTCACAAAGCCAGAGTTCTATTTTCTGTATTGTTTCAGTGGTCTTGGGTTTCTCTATGCACCTCAGCCTCACTATCATAATTCTGTGAAGCTTCTAAATACATTTTCCTATCTGAGAAAGTAGTTTTGCACTTTTTGTGTTTTGACTTTCTTTGCCCTTAGAATATGATTTTGGAATCATATTTTTCAATGACATACAGGATCATTAGTTCGAATGGATATGTCCGTTTAGTCTATCTGTGGATCAAGTGTGTTTTTATTGATCACTGTTAGGTTAGACAGTGTTTTTGAAGTTCACTGAGCTGTATTTAAAATGTTTGTACATTTGTAAAAATAATGCAGTGTTTTAATAGTATAGATAGTAAAAGGAACATAAACAATAATCAAAATAACACATTTCTAAAACTGAGTGGAATGGAGCACTCTTTGAAGAGACACAGTGCAATTTAACTATGCTGTTTTGTATGATTGACTCATTGGGTTACCTTCTAAATTTTTCATTCACCTGCTAGAAAAAAATGAAGAAAAGCATAAAATAACCAGGAAGTTATTTCTGTTGCTCTCTGACTTACAGTGTGTACATTGTTAAATAGAAAAAGTGACAGGCATTCATGACAGGCATTCCTACTATTACTATGAAGTGTTAGGCTAAGTGACTGAATATATGGACGGTTTTTCTAATTTCTAGTTTGCACTGGTTTTTAACTCGCCTCCATGGAATTGGTCTTTGAAACAATATTTTTTGTTTTAAACTAGGAGTTGGCACTTTGGCAAGTAGCTAAATATGGGTCAATAGGTAATTTTAGTGTCCATGAGCCAAGCTTAGTTTAATTTTACCAGGTGGGGGAATAGCTAATGAATATATTTTGATGTGGAAAGTAACATGAAAATGAAGTGCTGTGAATGTAAGTGAAGTCTTATGAAATGACTATACGTTTTTTCATACTGTCTATGGCAGCTTTTATACTATAATGAGGGAGCTGAGAGGTAGTGGTAGAAACAAATGAGTGCAAAGCCTAAGACATTGGTATCTTATTGGTCCTTTGTGGAAAAAGGTAGATGGCTCTTATTTTAGACCATCATGCGATAATTGTGTGTTCTTTTACCCTACTAAAGTATCACGCAGGATGCTTTTGGTCATAAGTAGCAGAAATCATTATCCAAAACTGCTTACAGCCTAAGTGCATTTATTACTCACATAAATAGCCACAAGTCATGCTATAATCATTCTTTGATTTCCTTTAGTTTTGCCTCCAATATTGGCTATCTCTGTTCTTAAACATCCTCCCTGTACAGATATTCTTTTGGTTTTCATGGTCTCTAAATGAAATACAACTTCTCTAACAGTAGAAGTAGGATTAGTCAGAGATTGGTCCCTGAGGAGTGTGTGTATTGTGTTAGCAAACATAGTTTAAGCAATGTTAATTGACTTCCAACCACAGGATCAGGTGTGTGGTACCATATGTGCACTTTTGGTGCTATATTCAGTGGTCATGTTCCAGGCAATATGGTTTCCACATTGAGATCTTTGAAGATGTCTTTCTTGCAAAGATAGGAATTATGGCCATGGAAATTTCTAAACCTCTGTCTTGTGCATATCTCTGATGTTTTCTGACTTAAGGATTACTGTAGTGGCTGGGCATCTTAAAAAGACATGTTACATAGATTTTTGATCACTGAGGACCACCTGTGAATAAAAATGTCAAAGGGGATGGGTAGGAAGTGCTGGTTAAGCATGATCATGAGACTCTATTTTTGTCTCTGGATATCCAGTTAATTTCTTTGAGTATAGTTCAATCATCATTAAAGGATAGCTATGATGCCCCCCTCCCCCCTCCCCCATATACTTTTCTGCATTTGGAAACAACTGTTTAAGTCCAGTTTCCATGATGATAAAAAATATTTTAGTGTTGCTAAAAATTAGTGTTTTATACTAGCTTGAAGTGATATTTTAATAGGATTTTTCCAAAAATGACAGAGAGCAGTTATTCTGGATTTTCGGAAGTTCAGTTAGAATATTACAGGGTCTGGCCGAGAGGAAAAGACAAAAAAACAAGCTTACAACCAAACTAAAGTACACAGGTGGGGGTGGGGTGTGTGGCATGGGTGGGAGTGGTCAGGAAAGGCAGGTGGTGGGAGAACCCTGGGGAATACAAAGATGTGAAATATATATATATAATTATATATATAAAATAATTACAGGGTCTGGTTGCACATGGTCTGCCTACCCAAAGTGCGACAGGTGGTAGTGCAATGACGTCTCGTCCTGTGGCATTTGTTTCTTTGTTACTTTCAATGCCACTTCTCTGCTGGTAGTCCATGCCTTCTACCTAAGTAGGAGCATAAATAAATATAGTTCTATTATCAGCATATGTACACTGAATCACATTTTTATCTTTTCTTTCTATAGTTCAGCTATTAGAAAGAGAAGAAATGCAAGGTAGAAATTGGAAGGTAAGGATAATGTGTCATTTTCTTAGAACTGAAATTTGTTTTGCATGGAATATTTGAAGAAAATCTCTCAATGAACAGAATTAAGAATTTGTGGCCAAATATTGTGAAAGTCATTGTCTAAAATGTTATGATAAAACTACACATTCCTATTGGTTTGATTGAGCTTAATAAATTGCTGGTAAATGAACAGGAGCACTAGAAAGATAATCACAAATGCCCTTAAGATTTTATTGATAATGAAGTGTAAAATGATGATAGTCTATTTAATCAGAAATGGAGAGAATAAAAGGAAATAATTTTCAAAGTGCTGTTTACTTTGTCTCCCACATTGTATGATTTTCCTATCTTCTAATGTTAAAGTGCCGTCGTGGGGTTCCAGTTTAACAACAGCACACAGGTGATGCAAAGGCAAGAGGCATTTATTTTCTGACTTAAGTCAGGGTCCAGCACTGACCTGGATTACCGGCGCAGCGGTTACATCAGGGCGAGAGAGGACCCCGAGCCCCCCTGCAGTTCCCGAGACTCCCTGTCTCTGGTCATTTGACGCGTCCGCCTGGCCCAAGAGACTCATAGACTGCCGCCAGATTTTTAACAATCCTCTACCCGTGTGTTTGCTAAACTGGGGATCCCGGACGAACCCCCAAATGTTAAAGTGCTGTCGTGGGGTTCCAGTTTAACAACAGCACACAGGTGATGCAAAGGCAAGAGGCATTTATTTTCTCACTTAAGTCAGGGCCCAGCACTGACCTGGATCACCGGCGCAGCGGTTACATCAGGGCGAGAGAGGACCCCGAGCCCCCCTGCAGTTTTCTTTTATCCCTTAGCAAGGGGCTTGAGAGTACGTGCACTTACTTTGGTTGGCTAGTGAGGGCTAAGATATGAGGGTCTTATCTTGCTACTGAGAGGCTTTGTCAAGGACATGTTGCTGGCCAACTGAGAGGCTTTGCCAAGGACATGTTGCTGGCCAACGGCCAATGATGCCTTATATGGTTGCCTTCTGGCTGCTTGACATCCGCTAAAAAAATGGTTATTATTTGTTATTTAACACTAGATGAAATTTGTAGTTTCAATTAGTTTCCTTAGTGTCTCAAGGTCATCTTGGTGGTCATAATTTTTCCTAAAGCTCTTTATGATGATCTGGATTGATCAAGCGCTCAAAAAAAATACTTTAAATATATTCTGCCATTCCCATCTTGCCTGAAGTGTGTCTGCTGTGAAAACTGAATCATCTAATGGGTGTTCCCTTGTGTGTAATTCTTCTTTCTCTGGATATGTGTTTCCTTTCCTTGTCACTACTTTTTATCAATCTTAGGAGGATAATATGTCTCTTGGAATTGATTTTATTTGGAACTCTTTGAATCTCTTGGATAAGGATAGCTGGTTCAGGCAGTGTTTCAGGTATTTAAGTAAATCTCAAAGAGCTCTTGCATTTATTTCGTCTGTATTTGTTCTCTTAGTTTGTCTATTTGTATAGCCACAGCTTGTTGAAGGGAACAATATGGTCTTTAGATTGGTGACCAGCTAAATTGGATTTCTTTGAAAGGAGGGAATAGATACTGGGAAGCAACACAATGTCTCTGCTTCATTTCTTATACTTAGACCGTTCTCCCTGACTTCCGCCCCAGCTCTTGACCTTGTAGTCCCTGGTTGTTTTTTGCCCCCCAAACAGTCGATAACATGGTTGTATAGTGTGCCCATTATGAGTATATATTTATAACTTATGGACAAAGTTTGAAAATGGTTCTGGTGGCGGATGTGAAAAATCTGAAGTAGCTGTTTTACGAATACCTGGCAGAACTATTAAGTCTTGGTGATTTGGCTTACATTGAGCATTCAGAATCCTCAAATTACATTGGGATTTCACAATGATTTGATTGGACTTCTATGAGACTTGATAGCATTGCACCATCAGGGTTGAATATCAGGGATTCAATTAGGTAATTGTCAGAAGTAATAGTATTGTCAGGAGTAATAGTAATATTAATTGTAAATAGTCTCCATATTTACCATATAGTCTCAGTCTTAGGAATATATTGTTATTCTTGAAGGAAGATAGATTATAATTTTGTAAACCACTTCTTAAGCAATAGCTGTATGTCAGGTTATTAAAGGTATTAAGGTATAGTATACCTGACTATTTCAAATATGTAATAGAGTACTTAGTGTAGACTTCAACATATTTGAGTATTTTTAAATGAGCTGTAGTTAACATAACATTAAAACTTGAAATAGAGCTAAACTGTTTTCACTGCTAAACTATCACAATGAACCTTAACATCTATCACCTTACAGCTTAGCAATATGTTTCTTGGGACAAGAATGTGAAAGATCTATTTATAGCAACATTTACATATGCAATATAGCATTAATTTCAGTCACCATTCTGTATGTAACTGATTTGTAACTGGATGACTGGTGCCTTTTGACTCATTTCTCCTGCTTTCTGCTAACATTGCTCGTAATAATTATTTTCTATGCTACCTATGAGTGCATTATTTTTTGCTTGCTTATCTGCTCTTTGATTATATATAGATCATATGGGATTTGTACTTCCGACTTACCTTAGCACATGTTGTCCAAATGGCAGGATAACATTGTGTCATGGTTAAATAATATATGGCGTCCAAACAGATGATTGGCTAAAAAAAATGTGGTACATATACATGATGGAATACTACGCATCAGTCAAGGAGGACAATCACATGTCATTCGCAGCAACATGGATGGAACTAGAAAGACTCATATTAGCAGAAATAAATCAAAAAGAAAAAGAGAAGTACAGGATGGTCTCACTTATATGATGGATATAGGGAAAAACAAACGAATAAGAATGAAACAACCAATGGGACTGAACAATGGAGCAAGAGAGGAGGAGGGGGAAAAAAGTGGGGGAGGTGAAGAGCATAAAAGATCAGGATGGTTAACAAGTATTAGTGGAGTGGGAAAGCCCCGGGGCACACAGTAATGGAATAATGTAATAAAAATATAAATATACATATATATGCAAATTTTTAAAAATTTAAATTAAACTAAAAGGACAGGGTTATTTGGGAATGGAGAAAGAAAAAGAGAGCCATCTGCAAAAAGAAAACAAACAAAAAAACAAAACAAGGATGAAATGTAAGTTATGCCATTTCTCCTATTTAACCCAAAAAAGTCTTCTTCAAGATGGAATAAAGTTAGGGAACAGACTTGTTTTTGGTTCTTAAAAAAATAATATGTGGTGTGTGTGCATGTGTATTCACAATACAATTTCTTTGGTCATATATTGATAGATGTGTATGTATAGAATTGTAAATAGTGCAGCAGTGAACATGGGGATTCATACAACTTTTCTTGTTATCGTTCCCATATTTTTGGATAAATAGAATTGCTAAAATTTCCGATTGAAGTTTTTGAGCAACCTTTACTGTGTTTTCCATAGAGGTTGCAAATGTTTATTACCACAAAGACTGCACAGTTTCTTTTATGTCCTTGCCAACATTTGTTACTTGTTGACATTTTGATAATAGCAGTTGTAACAGGTGTTAAGTGACAGACTTCAATTTCAATGGAAATTTCCTTATAGTGATCCTGGCAGTGATAGTGAACATCTGTCATGTACATATTGGTCATCTATACATCCTTTTTGGAAAAATACCTGTTCAGTTATTTTATTTTGAAGCAGCCCTACTTGTTTCTAGTTTAATAAATCCTTTGGATTGTCTCTTTAACTTCTATTACTTTCTGTTCTAGTTTTTATTTCCATTTTGGTTTTGCTTGTTAGCCACTCTATCTGCTTGTTCTTTATCTAGCTTCAGTTACTTAGGATGGGGAAATTGAGATTATTTCAGCTCTTTCTTGTCCCTTGATGTGGAACTTTGCTGCTTTATACTTAACCCTAAGAACTGTTTTGGTTGAGCCCCCAAAATTCTAGCAGGCTGTGTACTCATTTTGTTTTGCATGCTCATTTGTTTTGTGGTCTTTTAAGATTTATTCTTTGAGTTCATCATTACTGCAATAATCATTCAGTTAGAGATTTGTTCTATTTTTTTGTGGTTGATTTCTGTTTTAACATTAGGATTCGCCTCATAAGTGAAGATGTGGATAACAGCTACCTAGTCACCCATCTTTATAATCAGGAAAGATGCTTGGTATGATTCAGTCTCCATGAATTTGTCTGTGACCTAATATGTGGTGAATCCTGGAGAACACCCACGTGCACTTGCAAAGTTGTGTTCAACTTTGAGTGCAGTATGCATGCCATAAATGTCAGTTAAGTCCATGTGATCTAATTCTGTTTATGGCTGGTAGGTCCTTATTCTCTTCCTGTTTGATCTGTCCATTTTGAAGACAGGATATTGACGTTCTCTGTCATGTGTTTTTCCAATTATCTGTCTGCAAATTTGCAGTTAATTGCTTTTTAATTTATTTCTCTCTCTCTCTCTCTCTCTCTATATATATATATATATATCACATCTTTGTATTCACCCATTACCTCCCCCAGATGTGTACTTTAGTTTGGTTGTTAGCTTGATTTAACTTTCTCCTGGCCCTTTGTTTTTCCTATATTCCATATATTATGAAACAATTAGGTTTCTGTCTTCTGACTTGTTTCTACTAATAGGAGTTCTTCTAGGTTCATCCATGTTATCTCAGATTCATCCAGTTTGTCATTTTTAGTTGATGAGTAATATTCCAGTGTGTGTGTGTACACCATATCTTTTTCATCCATTCATCTGTCTTGGGGCATTTGGGTTGTTTCCATGTTCTTGCAACTATAAATAGTGTTGCAGTAAACATCTGAGTACAGATGTCCCTTTGTGTACATATTGGGGTCTCCTTTGGGTAGATTCCCAGAAGAGTGATTGCTGGGTCAAATGGCCCAATTTCATTAGTTTGAAGGACCTCTGCACTGTTTTCCATAGTGGCTGGGTCAGTTTACATTCCTATAGCAGTGTAAGAGAGATACAGGTAATTGCTTTATATATATATAAATGCTACTTTGTTTGGTGCATTTATATTGATGAGTGCTAAATCTGTAAGTCTCCTTGTTAACTTACTACCTTTTTAAAGCTAGTAAACCATTTCATCGCACAAGTATGGCTATCCTTATTTGCTTGTAGGATTATTCTCCAATCTCTTCATTCTGAGCCTAAGCTTAACTTGGCTGTTTCCAAGAGCTGCATTTCTTGGAAAGTTGGGTTCTGTTTCCTAATCCAACCTGCTGCTCTGTGCCTTTTGTTGCATTGAGTCCATTTGTAAAAGAGTGAATATTGATACATAAAAAAGGCTGGTTATTGTCATTCCCCCCTTTGGTTATGTCTATTACCTTGTTCAGTTCTTTGTGGATATTCTTACCTTCCATTTAGATCTGAGAGTACCTTTCAGTATTTCTTAGAGTGGTATAGTGTATGCTAAGTCCTCCAGCTTCTGGTTTATTGTTGGTTGATAGTACCACTGGTATGACAGAAAGTAGACAGTCTACAGTTTTCCAGAAATAAATGGGCTCTGTTAATAGGAATATCAATGAGGACAGAAACAACAGATCTGGGATACAAGAGGCAATACAAATATTGGCAGAGTTACATCTTTTGCCATTAATTTTTATCAGAAAATGATGAGATTTTGTGTTTAGATGAATCAGTCTTATTAACGCATTCATTTATTGAATGCTTGCAGTTGCAAATATGGAAAGAACAACTCTGAAGAAATTCTTTATTTTCATGAGACACTATATAGTCTATCATAATGTATTGAACATCAGAGAATTGCCAATACAGTATGCATAAACAAATAATGTTATGAATATACAGACAAGGGAGTGGGTGTGTAACTTACTGGGTAGTTTAATGCTTTGTTTTTCCTAAATTTTCAGAAAACACCTGCATCCATATCCTAGTCAGTTTTCCAAATAGTAAATCTTTCCTGGGAAAAGTCCAGCTAACAACATACATATATACTGTCCTTTCTCTTCTAAAGTTGGACCACATTGAACCACCAGTAAAAATGATGAAAAACGTGATCCTACAGGGTGAGATCCTAAACTCCCTAATAGTAAGGGCTTGTGTTAGTCACTAGATGCTATGTCCACAACATCTAGACTAATATCTAGACCTTATTACTTGAGTCACTCTATCCATATTACATGAAACCGACTACTTACGGTGCTTGGGTGATGGGCATGGTGTGGAAACATCTATCTTTAGCATTGTAAACCTAGACTCTTAAGTGTTATAAACCAATGTTACCTCAAATGAGACAAAATAAAAACTGCTTCAGCATTTATTAAGAGGAAGCAGTCATAGGAAGGCTAGTGTAATAATAGTTAATGATTACCTATTTGAAGTTTGAGAAATGTTCTCTATTAGAAATAGTTACTACCTCTTTGTTTCCTTTAAGAATATTTGTCCATCTTGTCTGAAAATCCATTCTGTTCAAAGATTGGGTAGCCATATCTACTTTTCTCTCTGTTAGAATAGTGATCTGATACATGCAGAAGTTAGTAGGCGATCATTTCAGATATGAAGTGATTATATTGAGCATGTTGTCAACAAATTTTTTTTGGAAGAACCAAAACCGTTCATGACTTTTCCCTGGAAAGTGCTGATTTTCTAGTTACCATTTGATATATTGTCTCCTCTGCTTTTACACTCATATATTAGCTTTTATTGCGCTTGTTTTAAATATTGGTGTTGATTCTAAAATTATATTCCTCTATTTTAAAAGTCTTACTCTTTCAGTAAGACCTTCAGGGTCCTTTACCCATTTTAGTCCATTTAGATAGTGGAAAGAAAGCATGGTAATTCAGTTCTCTGTGGCTTCACAACTATTGTGATTTTAGTAACTGCAGCGGTTTATGGTGAAATCTGAGTTAAAGTATTGGATACCTCCCAAGCTCCCTCTGTCTTTCTCTTGTGTCCTTTCTTCCATTTTTAATACTCTATCCACAGTCTTTACATGGTAAGTAGGATAAAACACAACATTTTTTTTCAATACTCTGCAAGTTTACTTGTGGTTTGGTCCCAGATTTCCTCTCCCTCCATATCTCACCCACTGACAATGCTCCAAGTTTAATGATTCTGCAGGAAAAAAAAACCAGGAAAAAATAAGCCAAGCACCATCACTGTCAGGGGGGTTTCTCTAGGACCTATTTCTACTTTCTCTCATCGATGCTCTCTCTGCATCACTTTGATTTCATTCAGAAATACCTAACTTGCACTAAGCACTAATCTCTATCACATTAGCCTATTGTATACATTGTATATAAGACTTGGAAGTGTGAAATTATTTACCTTTGTTTTCCTGTCAACTGTTGGATGGCAGAAAATTGGTGTGCCACTTTGGTCACTGTACCCTTAAAGCTTAGAATTGATGGTACAACAAAAACAATGTACTATCCCTTCCTGCAGGAGGCTGGACTCTAGTAAGAGTAGATCAGGGCTGGGAGGCACCTGGAGCATTGCTTAAAAGGAAAATTAAGGACATGTTGCCAATTGCTACATTGTAATGTATTCAATTGACATCCTCATCAGTTTTGTGACCAAGTTCTGGAAATGTATATTAAAAATACATTTTTCACAAAATTGTGTAGGTAATGGCAATATATGTTAATTGTTTTCCTTTCGACATAGTGGTTTTCAAACACACTTTAATCAGTGGAACTTGCTTTGAACTAAAAACTTGTTCAAACTCCAGTACACACATTGGTACAAATGGTTAGCACTGTGGTAGTGTGGACAAAACTCATCCCCTCCCCACCTGTCCTCACTCCTGAGTCTGTCCCTCCAGGAAGTATGTGAAGACCGAGCTGCATAGAATAAAGGTTGCCAATCATAAATATTAGGCTAATACCTTCATTGCCGAATCTGAGCTCAGAACTGATGCTTCTTAGACAAGACAAAAATAAAAGAAAAAACACTGGCAACGAGAGGCAAAATTCCACTCCCTGAATTCAGAGCACTGTGTGTTAACCTATGTCACCCTATGCTTCTAGAGGAAGGACAGTCTACCGAGGCAAATTACCTGCAGACAGTGGAGGTTGCTACAGGGAGGAAGTCAAGATGTTTTTAGTATAAATGTAGACATGGAATTGTTTTCTTTAGATACTTGTTGGACAAACACTCTATTGCTCGGAGTTTCCATGTATCAGACAGGAAACTGAAGAGTGGCATGACTGATTCATGAGGGTAAGTTCTCTTAATGAGTGCTTTAATTTTCAACTGGGAATCTAAAGTAGAACTAACGAACTGAGCTAAATTGGTGAATCGTGGTTTTATCATATTAACCATTATGTATTGCCCCATGGGCATTTGTCATCACAGGTTTTTACTAATCCCTTAGAATTCAGTCAACATATTTCAGAGGTTCGTCACCTAGCGAAGATAGTTCAACAAAATATTAACCTGACTTGTAACCACAGACACGCGTGGGTGGACACTATTCGAGCCAAATGCAACAGTTGTATCCCAGGTAACAATGATGTCCAAGTTGATCCTGGAAAATGTTCTTTAAGGCCAGGTGATGCACGTAGCCATGAAAGTCAGAAAATCTCTCTGCATCTTGGCTCATCTCTCTGGTGTTCTCTGCCTTGATGATGACCATAGTGTCTCGGCTTCTCAACAACGAGTGTTCCTTCCTCCGCCAGTTCTGTCAATAACCCGGGCCATGTATTCAATCTCCTTGACTGAACAGGAAAATGATGCAATCAGTAGGTAGCTGTGTTTTTGCCACTGAATATTGATATTCTTATTCAGGTCCACAGCAAACAGATGACTCAGCTTTCCAGATGCATGCAGGTCCACTAACTTTAGTGCTGATGACAAATGGTGATCCCCCAAAAATGGAGAGCAATAGAAAAGACAAAGATCCAGTGGTTGCCGTTGAGTAAGTTTATCATGATTGTCTCACTGCCGGTTTAACGAAGGAATGATTTCTAAAGACAGTCCAAGACCAAGGTATTAAGGTTATTAATATCACAAGTATGCTAATTTAAATGGCCATTCTATTTCTCTAAAACACATATCACAAAGGTGCAAATAGCCTTATGTCAGGGTGCGTTGATTTCTTGGCTTGGGAATGGGGCGAAAAGATTGTGAGACTGCAGGTCAGTAGCTTTTACTTTATGGCTAATACAGAAGATTCATAGTGGTAATGGACAGCGATCCTCACCTGTGAGCTCAAGGAAACATCCTTAGCCCATATTGTTAGTGTCTGTATTAAATCCAGAAAAGCTGAAGTTACCATGTAAAAAACTAAAAATGCCATGACTCTTGATAACCTGCTACTACCACCACAGTTTACAGGGCAATGGAGAGGTCATATCGAAGAGAAACACCTGTGACGGGGGAGCCCCCACCAGGTGGGATCCCTTTTGAGGCTGCAGTCTTTCTCTTGATATTCACTGTTACTCTCTGTGGCAGCTACTGTCAGCTCCTGGAAGGGGTTGGAGAATGCCGTGTCAGAGTACTCAGTGTCCGAGACACACTCCTCACTTGATTTCTCTTGTAAACTGCAGTCACTTCTAAGTGTCTGGTACCAGTTTGCTGCAACTGTAGCCAGTACTTCCTCCATCAGATGGATGAAAACCAGTATAGAAAGAACCGGATCTGCTCTGCAACAGCAATGCATTACCTCAATTTTAAGGTCAGACCAACTCAAACTCTATAGAGCTGAGATGTAGATGAAGGAATATATTAGAAATTGACCAAATAAATGAAAAGGGACAAACAAATTACAAACGCTGAGAAAGTAAACTGAGGAAAGTAAAATAAAATTGAAGGAAAGTTGAAGGAAAGTTGCCATTATATTTGTTGTAGTCTAACCAATTGAAATGAAGTTCCTAGGAATGGGCATGAGAGATTAAGATGGTTCATGGGTGTATGATAAGGTGGTGGGAGAACCTCGGGGTAGACCATGATATAATATCAATTTAAAAAATAAAAAATAACAGTACTATGTCCCAATACTTCCAAAATATCTACCTTTGTTCCACAAATGTTCATACAAATAACTTTCTGAGAGGAGTAATTCTCCATTTCAGAGGGTAGGAGGGCATTCCGTGTTGTCATGGCACTGCCCTTGTGCTCTCCCTCAAGCATACTGAAGAGACCACAGTAATTGGGGTGCTTTTTATAATCTAAGACCCTTTGCTACTGAGCGCATAATCAAGTTTATCGCTGGACCCTAATTTCATAGATGAGGAATCAGTTCCCTAGGGGTTCACTCATTGCTCAAATCTAATGTCCAATTCCCCTTCTGCTGAAATTGTCATTTTGAACTTGGGGCCAACATCTAATTTCCCTGTCAAGACTGAGATCTGTTAGTGGACTCTGACTTTGTATTGAGGTGCTCAGCCTGGCTTCATAAACATGTAACTGGACTAGAATTCTAGCAAACAGATACTAGCCCCAAGTCTACCATTAACTAGTGAAAGTAATGGCAATAACTTTTTTAGTTGGGCATCTTCTTTGTGCCTTGCAGAACTTTGAGTTGTTTGCATCTATAACCTCTCATGTTTCTACAACCCCATGACACACTGTTACACTGATATGTGCAACAAAGAGGAATAAGTCGTCACATGGTCAAAGGAGTATGTCTAGGTTTCTTAGACTCCAAAATCCATACTTCAACCATTTTGCCTTCCCCATGCAAATCGTCACCTTTCTGGCCTTCGTCATCATGGAGCAGTAAATGTGATAAAAGCCTCTGCTGAAGAGAACTAAGTAGCCCACAGTAATTTGTGCGCACTGTGTACGTGTGTTTCGTCACTTCACGAAGTTTGGACTTTTACGCCCATTTTGCAGATGAAACTGACAGTTATGTAACTTGGCCATGCTCCCTCCAAGACAGTGAGAAATCAGATTTTGATCCCTGGCAATAGACGCAGAGACTCCAAGTCCGTAATCATCCTGTGAACTGCAGAGGATGGGCAATGTGATATCTCAACTTACCCTTAGCCCTGTCTTTGAGATTCAGAGCAGGCAGGGTGAAAACTGAAGTGTGGATTTTGCAAGAGTGGGAGTCTAATAAACCTTTGACTACACCACCCTTTTCAGTCATATCAGTATTGTCTTTAAAAGATAACCATGTTCTGTGAACATTCAGTGTGTTGTGATTAAGAAGCATAAGAGAGAAGAGGAATTTCCCAAATCCTTCCTTCCCTTTGGGGGAAAAAAGTTTCTGCAAGAAGAACAATACTTAGGCTTACGCACTGTTGATACTGCTTTGGAAGTATTCCACCCATGGGTGGATCGTAGAATCTCCCAATAGATAGATGAGTTTCCCGTTCAGGCATTCTTTCATATTGATTGAAGTCAAGCGACAGGAGACAGGATTCCATGTGTCTTTCCAGACATACCCACGGGGAACTGTAGCTACCATTACAAACCTGCATTTCTTTCTTTGGAACTGTGTTTTCTGCTAAGGAAATGGCACAAGAAAATCTATTAGTCATCGGTACTTATACAGAGCCTTCTTTCATCTCCAGGCATGCTCTGCAAATGGGATGAGGGTAGTGGATAACCTTATTATGACATCCTCTTACTGGACTAGTTATTTTCCAGTCATCTTTCTCCTCTGATATGAATTTTGTTTTCTTTCAGAGAAAAAAAAAACTGAGTAAATTTTTAAGTTTATTTCTCTCTTCCTAAGAAAGTAAAGTCCTTGATTAGTGCTTAGTAATGAATACTCAGTTATTCTCTCATTTTAGCCCACTTTATCCTCAGGGTTGTTATATTTTGTCACAGTGGCTTAAAGCTGTACACCTTTTTTAGTTCAATGCAGAGTGATATTTTAAAAAAAAACAGATAAGGCTTTCGGCTATGGCTAGAGCTGAGTCTTGGAGGTCCAGGATGAACCAGGATTATTCTGTTAGTGTCTGGTTTATAAAGAATCTGGGGACCTGAGAGTGGCTGTGATGGTGAGAAGCTCTTGGCAGTCTTGAGGCATTGGTTCGTCACAACTCCAAGAAGTAGTTTGGTATTTGACCAATTTGTAAGTGTGCTTATATATCCTAGGTGAGTAAAAAGCCTTTTTCTTTTTTTCCTATAGCACGTTTATACTTCATATGAACAGGTTTTATATTGCTGATAATAGCAATTACTAGCAAACTGTTAATTTTGAAATTAAAAGGACTCAAATACTCTTCCCTAGGCTCACTGCAGGAAAATACCTGATACACAATTAATAAATATAATTGTGGGGCTGTATTTTTGAGGTTAAAATGTTCTGACAGCTGGCAAAGACTAAGAGGGGAAGGTTGCAATGAGTTGACACCAAGATGGTGGGCTGGAAGTAGCCAGAGGATAATTCTTGGGTTTCCAATGACGTGGGAAATGCTGTTGATGGAGATTGGGGAATAAAGACACAGTGTATGTGGGAGAGAATTTTGAAATTGGAAGGTTACTGTGTGAGGTGGGCAGAAATTCTGTTGCCGAGATTATTATTATTAAAACATGCATGTGGTAGCCTAGTGATTTCAGTCATTAACTAGGTTAAGAAACTGGTATATTGACCTATCCTAGCCAAGTCTGGTGAAAAGAGTTACCACAAGACTAGTGATAGTGAATAACTTGGCGAAATAAGGAACCTGTTAAGTGTAGGTCTGGGGTTAACTACCACCCATCCATCACAGAGAGAACTTACCATTGCAGTTGGAGACACGGGTGGTATGGGATCCAAAATCTTTACACCTATATTTGACCTCAAAGAGACAAATACAGACATCAATCTGCAGGTCAGGAATTGCATGAAGTCACAGTATCCAATGTGTTGATCATTTCTTAGGCTTAACATTTCACTACTATGTCCACAATTCAAGGACATTCAATGAATTTTCATGTATTTACCTACTAGTCTGGGGATACAGATACCTAGAAAGTATGTAAGATAATTTACAGCAGTGCAGAAGGAAAATAGTAGATGATTCTTGACCTGCTAAAGTTCATCTTATGATTGTTCAGATGCTGGAAAGGGGCAGCTGTGACAGCTTCCACTTAGCACTCTGAACTTACTATATAATAAAGTTGTTGGGATGTGACTCCAAGCTGAGTAGAAGAACTATATAGGCATGCTTCTATCTCTTAATTTTAATTCTGCCTCTATATCTTCATTTCAGTGATAACCATTAAATACCCAACGTGTTTAGGGATGGCTGGAGATTGGTCTATGTCCCCCAAAGTCAAATCACAGATCTTTTCCCAAAGGGTTCTGCAGAGAGTCTCAAAGGAGGTGTATTTGTAGACTTCCCTTTGGGCTAACATATAGACCTGATAGTTAACATATTTACCCAAGTGGTCCCCAGACATAGTAATTCACCTTGCGAAGAGGCTCTTTTCTTGTTTGTTAAGATAAGACACTTCAGTGTTTTTGGGATACATGTGGGGGCCTCAGGGAGTGGAAGGCTTCTTGGTTGTGAGCGTCCAGGTAGCGACACAGCTCAGCACTTGACCTGAGGGCTAGCCTGCATTCAGAGTGGACCTGGGAGGTGTCTCCCAAACAGGCCCATGAAGACCACCAAGTCGTAGCCCCTGGTTCCTTGCCCTCCAGAGCATTGATGCCCCTCTGCTGTGTGAGGTGCATGAGCAGGATGGACAGGGAGACCTGGCCTTCCCAGAACAGGGTGAAGCTGACCAGGTAGGTGCCACTGTTAAAGTCAGTCACCTTTCCTGAGGCACTGGCCTGCAGGGCGGTGGAAGACATCTGGACCCTCAGGAAGTCACCACCGTATTCCTTCCTGTGTCCCAGGTGGTCCCTGGCCTCCAGCAGGATGTCTAGTTGGTCGTCTCTGCAGTATGTGTCTCGGGGACGGTGACTGTGCTGTGTGTGGCACTGGTGGTGGCATTCAGGTGGGGGAAGGGTTTGAGTGGGAATAGCTGGTCTAGTTTCTTCACGATGCCCTTGATCTTAGCTCAGTCTAGTCAGATCTAGTCCAATTGCTCGTTCCAGTGGTGCTTGAGGACTTCATGAAATTCCAGCGTTGGAGAGAATTGGGTAGATTAAATGTAGCCCATAACTGAAATGATATGGAAAACAAGGCATAGAGAAAAGGTTTCTCCTTAATGTAATAGTTTTCATAGGTGAGCCAACTCCTATGTTTTATGAATGATGATGGACATAAAAATTAAGATGGAAGAGATTTATCATTTTATCTCTTTCACAGGCAAAATGGTTTTCCCTAAATCTTAGGGTAGCACTGTACTTTTTTACTTAGCCCTAAAGATACCAAAGATCATCATCTTTAGTGTGGTGGAGATAAAATGTACCTTACTGGGCAGTTGTGAAGACCAAATGAAGAAATATGTTTAATTGTATATCAGAACAAATGTCTATTTTCCTATCATTTTTATCTTGAAATTAGAATTCAGTGATTTAAAAAATTCTTAGGAAAATGCTTAAGATGCAAGGTTTTATGTAAAAATATAACCATCTATTTTTTTCTGTTTTAACAGTTTACTTAACATTCTGATATTTGCTAGTATTTTTCAGGTTGCTTTTGTTAGAAGATTTAGAGAAATAGCCTTGTAAAACTATATTAATTCTCACTGATTATATTGTCAAACATTAAAGAATGCCAAAACTCTATATGATACATAATTCAAAGCAATGATGCCAACCATTGATAAAATTGTGAGCAAATTGTTTTTCATTTTTTGTAATTTGCCTTTTAACTAGAAGAGCCATCATAATTTTATTTTTAAAAGTCAATGTCACTGAAAACCTCTCCACTTTGTGTCAAAGGCTACATAACTTTTCAATCTATGAATATAGTTTAATATTACACCTATTCTCTTCTCTTAACATTTATTGTTTTCAACTTTTCTCCATTACTTGCAACTCTGTAGAAGATTATTTTGTTATAATTCTCTTTGTAATTCATTAGTAAGAATATCACTAATAGAAACAAAGGCAAAATGTGGTGAAACCTGTTAAAGGTCCTAACACATACTATGAATTTATCTTCTAGAAATGCTGATTTATACCTAACCTTCCAGTGCATGAGAATTCTAGTGTTAGTGCATGCTTGCAACCCTGTGGAGTTCTTTTTTAGATCTAGTTACCTGGGACTGAAACCAGCATGCAGCCTTGGTGTTAGGTTCCTTAGTACTTCTGTAAATCACTTTGCTAATCTGAACATTGAATCCTAAACATAAAGAACACATATGTTACTGTAAGAATGAATCTAATGTATGAGAAGTCTTTAAAATGACACCAACTATCATTATTCGATAAGCACAAACTGTCCTTATTTTAACAATCTTTAGGTTACAAATAACAGTAATGTGTTCAGCGTGCTCAGTGAAGGCAGAGTAGCTTGTATTGAACCAACCATCTTGCAGATAACAGTGACAACCTCCTCAGTACCTCCTGCCCCAGTTCTCTCTGTAAGCAGTAGATTGCAAGCAGACACTGGAGGGGAATTGGTACATATAAGCAGCAACAGCACTAAACTTGCATTACAAGAAGTGCTACCTAAAGTTCTTTCAGTTGAAGTGAAATTATTCCAAATGAAAGCACAGGTCTTCAGGAAGGAATGAAAAGTACCAAAATTGGTAAATATAAAGTAAATTATCTCCTAATTTATTTAAAATGTTTTTAAAAGTAAACGCTTTTACTTTGAAATACTGACATGTAAGACAAAAAATAGGACAGGGAATAAATGGTAATAACTAACTGTTGTTAGTTTAAGTTACTGCATATTATAGGAAATGGTGCAATATTAACTCTGAAAGTTAAAAATGTATTATAGTTCTTATAGGATCGCACTTTCTAAAACCTAGAACTATAAAAATAGCAGGTAACCCAAAAGGAAATGTTTGTAAAAATTACCCTATTATCAGAATATGGGAACTTGAAGAACAAAACAGAAGGTCAAACAAAAAGCAAATAACAGAATGGTGGGTCTAAATCACCTCATGTTAATGATCCGATTAAAAGTATACTAAACACTCCATGAAAAGCAGAGATAAAATAGTAACATCTACCTCTTGCTGTCAACAAGGAATACAACTTATTACTAAGGTATTGTTTGAGAGAAAATGGATGTTGCGTGATATGCCACAAAAGCAGCATAGATATATGTATATTAGACTTCAAAACAAAATAGGTTACTGTACATGAGATGGATTTTTCATTAATGATAAGTCAGTTCCATGGAACAGATAGCCATTGTAAGTGCATGTGTTTCTGATATTTCCGCTTTTATGTGTGTGACAAAAATGGACAGAACTAGAGGAAGAAATAGACAAATCTGTTGTAATTTGAAACTGAACTCCCAGTAACTGGATGATTTAAAAAGAGGAGCTGAGCAATATCTTTAGAGTAATGTCTTTTTACCTACCACAGTACATTATCATATTTTTAAGGTGTTACAGTTTCAAATGAAAAATGTAATTGATTTTTAGTGGGGTAGAAGACTATTTTGGCCACTTTTGGGGGAGGGGTATGTACAAGCAAAACTGTCTCAAGATCGAGGACTAAGCACCTATGGTTACGTCAAGTTTTCATCATCAAATCCTACAAAAGACAGAAAGGAACCTTAAGGATTTCTAATTATTCTGGGAAATAGGAAGGGATAGTTGAATTGCGTTTGAACTTACAAGGGAAACCCTGAAAAATGGAAAGGTAGAGGAGATTATAGAAGGAACCAATGGCCCCCATTGGTTATGTAGATGATGGTTCTGTAGGGATACTTACAACTTGGAGAAAGTTGAGAATCAGGTAGTTTGCCATCTTCTCCACCGGCAACTGGGACTAGGCAGCTGAATCTAGGTGTGGGTGAAATGACAGGTGTTTAAGTTGAAGAAGTAGAATAGGATCTGTGTGCTTTCCATGAATGGGGAGAATGACATTGCTTTTCACCTCTGTTATAAGCATGCCAGGGAAAACTGTACTCACGGGCTGACTACACAGAATGTCAAGTACAGATATGTGCAGGTGACTGAGACTTAGCAAAAAGTTTTATGAAAGCCAAGCCGTTAAAGAGAGATCAAATTCAACCAAGGACAGACAGCCCATGGAGCAGAATAGAAAAAGCAAAACAAACCTCATGGAACTGCTACCTGATATAGCAGCATTAATGAATCAACTAGAGATCTGGAAAATAACATCTTTCCATTCAATAAGCCAAAGTCAATTGTGTTTCCCTACACTAACAACATGCAGTTTGAAATGTATTGAAACAGACTATTTTGTTACTATTTATGATAATACCAAAAACTTATAAATTGGGTAGATATAATCTAACAAAATTGTAGAAACTGTATGTAAAAATTATAACATTTATTTAGTGGAAGATCTTGAACTATAATGTAAATTATGTATTGCTAAATTAAATTATATAATTTTTCCAGTTTGATCTACATGGTCTTTAATACTTAATCTTTTATTGGATAAATACGTATTGAGGTAACACTGGTTTGCAATATTATGTGTAACTTAGAGGTATCAGATCACACTTCCTCAGATATGTCACTACATAACCCTCAGCGATAAATCATCCTTTACTCTAGAATGTCCATATAATTTAAGTAGGATTTTTTAAAGTCAAATTTGATAGACTGACTATAAACATACAAGTACAAGTAAAAGACCATGTGGACTAAACAGATAATTCCATGTATAAGTGTCAAGACTAACTTTTAAGACTGAATAATTAAAGCCATACGGTACTGATATAAAAAAACTGATTAATAGACTGGGACATACTATGAAATGGAATAGAAAAAATAGTTGGCCAGATGAAAATAAATCAATAAAAAATATGGATAGGTTAGAGTTAAATGTCTAATAGACATTATAGTTTAAGTAGACTATCTTGATAAATAATCTGAACCCACAGAGGGAAGGCTTTCTTACCCCTCAAAAAGCATTAACTATATAAATATATTTTCTATGTAAGTTTTCTACCTAAACTTAAAATATTCTATTGTGGAAAATTTCCCTTAAAGATGAAAAGACAAGCTCAACACTGGGAGAAGGTAGTTATGACAAATATGTACATTACAAGGGTACAAGGGGAGAAGGTATATACACACACACATTCTTTTCCCATATTGTAATGTGATTACAAAATATCTTGGTCCTCAAAATCTATGTAAGCATTTTAAAAAATAACAATAAAATCTATCTAAACTGCAGCAAGGTGTTCCCATTATATTATCTAGAGATCCATTCAGGACTCTGCTATAACACGAAATAAGTTAATATACACTCATGTTAAACACAGAAAGCAGCTCCTACATTTGTGGAGTTTTGAAAACCCATAAAAATGATCCAGGAGACAAGTATAAGCAACAATACCCACAGTGACTTATGACTTGTCGGGCTCATTGTTCTGACTAGAACCCTATGAGAAACAACACAAAAGCAAGTAAAAAGAGTGAAACAAATAGAAAAGTTTCCCTTGGCCTCCTGCCTCTGTATTTGACTCTCAGGTAAGTCCTTGCTAGAATAGCTCTTCTAAAACAGGAGCTGTGATGGGCACCAAGAAACTTAAGCAATCAAGGGAAGGGCCTGAAGGCTGCAAGATTGCTCATGTCCAGTTTGCTGAACAAGTTTGCTGTTCTCTTCCCTTTAACATGGGGAGCAGACCCAAGATGTCTCAGCAGATACTGGCTCAGAATCACATTCTCCACAGTCTTTTAATTGTAACTCCATTTCCCAGCCTCTCTGCTATAAAATTTATTAATCTGTTTTCTTTTCTTGTTGCATCAGCTGTCTACCACACCTCAAATTTGAAAGGAATTTTAAAACTCATTTCATCGATGTTTTTCTCTATGGCTACAAAAAATGTCTACCTTTGCCTGGAATTTCAAGTTGTCTTCTCCCCCACCCCCATTGTCTTTTGAAATCAGATTGACTGAACTACACACCTCACATTTTTTTCTGTCAAAATTTACTCCCTCCCTGAGGCACCTGCTACACTAAACCTCCTGCTTAAACAACGACATTGGAAGTTTCTGTACCCACGAATTAATGTTACCCATTAGCCCTACCTGCCCAGTTTTTTTTTTCTGTTTTAGCATTTTCATACCTTTAAAATCTGTTTGATTCTGTGCTTGAGAACTAGGGTAGGAAGCTGGAAGTTGAGGCTTTGTTCTGAAGTCCCTGTGGTACTACTAGGGTACCTTGCCTCTGCGCTGAAACACAGAGTCTAAATGGCACTCCATGTGCTTTCACTTTGGATTCACCCTTCTGTTTGATTGAGTTAAGATGGAAACTTAGAAATGAAACTTTTCCCTAAGAAGTGGCTGGGCTCATAAGCTTCACTGACGAGTTTGTTCAGGTGGGAAAGAGAAGACTTCAGGTAATGAACTAGATCATTTCAGTGATCATGACACCTTATTGGTTATAATATACAGTATTACCGAATAAGAAAAAAGAATGGATGCAAATGGATGTTTGAGTGATTGGGAGCAAACAGTGGGTCATGGAAACTTGAACAGCTTAATTTGCATCTGCATCAGAATTCAGATGCATATTTTTTTCTTTATCACACAGAGTAGTTAACATTTGCTGTATTGAACTGAAAGTACAGTGTAGGTGAGATAATGCCAGTTAACTCGAAGATGGTACCAGTTCATTCTCCGACAACAGAGTAACCAACAGCTTATATTTGGAGGTTTTGTTCAACCTGGGATTTGGATTCTTGATCCAACAGAAATGTTGTGAGAAACAGCATCCATGACAAATGCACCAGCGCCCAAGGAAGCAGTAGATGGTCATGCAGTGGATGCCTCCAGTTTCATTTGTGCTGACTCTTAAATCAATAGGTAAAGAAATATACACACAACCATTAATCACTCCAGTTACATACAGTCACAGGTTACTTACTGATGGCAGTGTGGACCACATCTATATCAGTGGTCACAGTAGGCTGGCCTATCTAGCTGTGTGCAATTACATTCTATGACGTTGACTTACCTATGAAATCACCTAACACTAGTTCTCAGAATTTATCTTTGTCCTAGGTAACCATGACTGTCAAGGAATGTGCATGTATACCTACACATATATTTAAACTAATCATAACAGATATTAAAAGCAGGAATCAAGGTCTCTTTCTTAAGGAGCTTTAAGGTTTTGATAATCCTGCCAACATCCTTGATCGTACTCTATGGAACATGTCTTAACAATACTTTTTATGTTTTACAAAATGGCTGTTGGGACAGCTGTTTTAATTTTGTATGACTGGGTCCAGGATTGCTCAATACTTCCCTAGAAACTAACAGCATAAATATTTGCAGTGGGTCTGGTTAGGTTGCTCCTCAGGAAATTAATGCCAGCAACCACCTAAGTTCACAGTCTCCTAAGAGACATGAGCCTGTGGAGGTTCCAGCACATTCAAGATTTTGTATGCTTAAATGATATGGAAATTGATATTACTAAGGTGGCATTTTTATAGATTTTTAAAAATAGTTTTGCTTTACATGAAGAACTGTGAGAACAGAGAGAAATGATTTATCCGGGTCAGGAAGTGAGTTTCAAAATTAGGCTGAGACTCTGATGCTCTCCGTCATTTTGACCCCTGACTCAGAGCCCTTTCTGCAGCTCAGTGAGATCCCACAGCACGTGGCTAACCACGTGCAGGCAGATCCCATGGGGCATCCACAGGATGTTTTGCTTAAAAGAAGAGGCTTTTTTATTCTTTGTCTTTAAATTTCTCAGAAATCTGGTTGTAAGCAAGATCTTTGGTTCCCTTCAGTGTGCTGTTCTTGGTGCAGTTAATTTTGTCATCTTTGACTGAGTTATTTCCTTTTCCTATATTTGTAAGTGAGGAGAGCTCACACCCAGGTAGGAGCCTGGAGCAACAAGTCTCTACATGGTCATATAATTCAGGGGAGCACCAGTGCCCTGGAGTTTGAGTAGGGTGAGGTCTCATGGGTCAATAGGACAGACTGAAAATCTCAGGTACAATGAGCAGCAGATTCAGGGGATGCTCCTGGGGAACTGAGTCCCAAGTTAAAGAAATGTAGCTGAGGCTTCAGAAGACAAACAAGAGGCACCATGTTTCCAAGATGACGACACTGAATGGCAAGAACTCTCCCTTCAAGTATGAGGGTCCCCATCCCTGATATGACGAGAGAAGATGCAACAGCAAGAATGATAATGATATGGGGAAGTAACGTAGCTGGAAAATGGTATTGGCCCAAAATGCCCTAGTGGGCAGGGTCTGAGAGAAAAACATGGAAGAAGAAGTGAGATGCACCAAAAGGCAGATAAAAGGAAGAAGCAAGGAAGAAAAAAGAGATGAGAATGGAGGACTAGGAGAACAGGCCAGGGTAGGCCCCCTGGAATAGTGAGCTGGTACCTGGAGATGGCCAGGGCTTTGAAAAGATGATTTGTGCATCAACAATTGTGGAAGAAACTTGAAGCGCCTTGGAGAAGCTGAGCAACGCAGAACATTCGAGAGAGAAACGAAGACGCCAGAGAAAGACTGGACTTTGTGACCCAGACTTTGCAAAAGTGCCTGCCTCAGAGGTTTGGAGACGCAAAGGGGCACCATCTTGGACATGTGTCTTTGAACTTTTGAGACTGAAAATGGTGACTGGGGTAAGATAACTGGCCACTTGTGGCATGAAGGACTTTTGTTTTTTCTGGTTAATTTTCCCTTGTTAATAGACCCTGTTAAACAACATTTTGAGAGCCAACTGCTATGCGCGGGTGGTAAGAACCTGAGGGAACCTGGGTGGCAGAAGCTGGATTTTAAATGTGGCTTGTTGGTAGTTGAGGATTCTGCCCCTTTTACACCTGATTTCAGTAATATTCCAATAGCAAGAACCTGCTTTTTATATTACACGGTCCCTTTGGGGAGTGCAGGCCGTTGCAACTCAGCCTCGTTGATGGAGGTGAAAGGCCTGTGCTACAGATCGCACCACGCCCCAGATCCATTGGTCAGGGGAGTCTCGGATTCTGCTGCTCTCAGGTGTACGATGAGAGTGGGTTTATGGGGCTCAGATCCAGCCATGTGTGTCTATAGCCCTTGAAAGAAGGTGACAAAAGGAATGGAGAGTGGTTTCATTATTCCTAGGTCACTGTTTACCTTGACACCTTGTAACAGTGAGAAACTCTGTGGTGGTTTGACAAGAGTCTGCAAGAGGTACTCTTAGATGGAGGAAAACGTTTGGTGGAGGCATCCACAGAGTAACAGTAACTGATGTTTGCTGAGGATTTATCACGGATCAGGTGCTATTCTACTTTTTATCTATTAGTCCACATAGAACTATACTAGGAGTTGTTCACATTTTCAGCTGAGGAACAAGTTGTTTAAATATTAGCCAAGGTCACACAGTCGGGGTGTGGAAGAGGTGGAGCATGAAGCCAGGACTCCAGAGGCATTTATTTGAAAAATTCATTTTATTGATTTGTCACATTTGTGCATTAATTGACCCCTCCTCCTCCTCACTCCATCTCCCATTTTGTTGGTTGGTTAAGTTGATGTTCAGTTGTTCATTGTTTGGGCCATTGTTCTCTTCCAATATCTGGTAAATTTTTTTTTTGCATATATATTTATATTTATATTACATTAGCCCATTATTGTGTACCCCGGGGCTTTCTCACTTCATTAACATTTGTTAACCATCCTGATCTTTTGTGCTCTTCACCTCCCCCATCTTCTTCCCCCTTCTCCTCTTTTGCTCCATGGTTCAGTCCCATTTGTTGTTTTCATTCTTTCGTATTTGTTTGTTTTTCCCTATATCCATCGTATAAGTGAGACCATTTTTGATTCATTTCTGCTACTATCTTTCTATTTCCATCCAGGTTGCTATGAATGACATGTGTTTGTCCTCCTTGATGGATGCGTAGTATTCCATCCTGTATATGTACCACATTTTTTAAAGCCAATCATCTGTTTTGGGACATTTGGTTTGTTTCCAATTCTTGGCAATTGTAAACAGGGCTTCAATGAACATGCGCATACATGTGTCCTTTTGAATTAATGTTTTCCAGAGCGGCATTTAAATGTCCCTGGGTACTCCTGTAGTCACGTGATGGCAGAGGAGGTGAGGCAGCAGAGACCACCAGGCAAAAAGACAGCATCGAGGTTTGTCAGAGGCTAGCCAAAGGAGGCTGGGCAGAGACAGAAAGCAGCTGAGTTACAAAATGGTGTCACACAAGGAAAGCTTGATGCTTGCAGTAGCTTCAGACTTCCTGTGGTCACATCCTGTCTTGTCTTCAGGTTAGATCCTCAGCAATGCTGGAGATAGAGCTGTGAGCATCGCAGCATGTTGAAAGTAGTTCATCTCAGCCCTTTTTCATTCTCAAATACCTGTTTTAAATTGCTCTACTTTATTTATACCTTCCACAAGTAAAACAGGGGGTGTA
This sequence comes from Uropsilus gracilis, assembly GCA_004024945.1. NCBI lineage: Eukaryota > Metazoa > Chordata > Mammalia > Eulipotyphla > Talpidae > Uropsilus > Uropsilus gracilis. Next base: position 33,185 of record PVHY01010865.1, read on the forward strand.
AGCCTTTTATAATGATATAAATCCAAGGGTCTTGATGGTAGTGGGGTGAATTCCAAAGAAGACTACTGGCAAATATTTAAAACGACTTCTTCCTCCATTCTCTTAGGTGTACAGTATATTTACAGGCAAATAGGCAAATTGTTATTCAAAGTTAGGTCAAAACTAACCAGAATATCCGTTGCCTATATTCATTTAAGGTCATGCAAATCCATGAAGATTGTTTGGGAAGTCAACCATATCACTACCTGAACAAACAAGTTCACGTATGTAAAGAGGAAAACCCCTAAGAATCTTTTCCCTGTAATGTGAAAGTATCATAGGAAAGTTTAAACAGGGTAACGCTGTTTTTCCTGTCTTATTTTTCATTTTCATGGGAAAATTATTTGATGCTACTAGCACATAAAAAATGACTTAGGTATACTGTCATGTAACTGGACATTATCATTTTGACAGTTTCTCACATATCAAACTATGTATAATATACATGATATATATATATATATTATATATATATATATTCTCTGTGCTTCTTTGAACTATCCTGTAATTATTTTGAAGTAAAAAGTTAATGTCTCTCCACAAAATCTCACCTGTACTTCCCAGAGAGTAGGGCCACCGTGTCTGCCATTTAAAGTTGCCATCTTCACAGACTATATTTTTGCATTCTTTAACCTGTTTTCATTTATAAATGTCACACTGATTGTTTTGTGTATCTCATTTGGTATTAAAAGCACAGCAGTGCCAACCTACCACTTCTCCCATCAAAGTTAGAAATCCCAATGCAAGTTAAAATTACAACGAAATGCTCCCACATCTATTCCAAAGCCTTGAAAAGCTGATAGTGCCAAGTGCAGACAACAATGTACACTGTTGATGGAATATGTAAAAGTTGTGCAGATACTTTTGAAACCAGCTTGTTAGTTTGTAATAATGTTTAATTAGACCTTCCATGTTACTCCCAATAAGGATTCCATGCAAAAGAAATGGTAACTTATATTTATGTAAAAATCCTGTCTATGAATGCTTATAGAGGTTTTACAACAGACAAAACCTGGAATTAATCCAAATGTCATTCAATTGAGTAAAAGTGGGATGTTTTCATACAGTGGAACACTACTAAACAGTGAAAAGGAACAGTACTACCTGTATGACTCTGAAATGCACTCTATTAAAAAATAAAACTACACCAAAAAAAAAAAAAAGGCTTCTGTGACATTCTAGAAGAGTCAAAAACCACAAGAAACAGAAAATACATTAAAAGGGGACTGGGGCCAACGATTGACCAAAAAGGAACATGATATGATATTTCAAGTGAGATAACAATACTATATATTGACCGTGATAATAGTTAAATTATTGTGACAACTCAGAACTGCATAAAAATGGTCACATTTAGTATATATAAATTATGCCTCAATATATTGATTTTTAAAAATCCTGTAGTGTTATTTTTTTTACATTTTCTCCTGTGAAACTGTTCTACATGGAGAAAAGCAGCTCCTTGAAGGTACAGATTTCTTAAAAGAGCATGCAGCATTTTACACACACATAAATATGACAGTATACATTACTGCATATCTCTGTTTTCTAAGGGAAACATATCTGAAGCAGATTTGTCATCTCCATTTTTAAAAATTTTTTTAAATTATTTTTTTTATATCATTGTCAGCCCCAGGGATTCCCACCACCATGTCACCCGTACACCATCATCTTAATCTTTTGTGCCTTTCCTACCCCCCCCCCCCGATTTTTCCCCTCCCCTTCACATGCTCTGTATTTTAGTTTGGTGGACAATTTTTTTTTGCTTGTTTTCTCCATTTTTCACATATAATTGAGACCATCCAGTATTTCCCCTTTTTTTTCTGACTTATTTCCACTACCATGATTCCTTCTAGCCATGTGGCTGCAAATGACATAATTTTGTCTTTTTTGATTGATGAATACTATTCCATTGTGTACCTATACTACAGCTTTTTGATCCATTCATGTACCTTGAAGCATTTGGGTTGTTAATGCTACAATCTCAGCAAAATACAGAAAATATCTAAGTTCAACAAAATTGGCTATCTTCCAAAATATTTCCTCATCCAGTTACATAAAAGTTTGGAATTCTGATTTTTTTCTCCCACAACATTTCCAGTTAGAATGATGTAGATATAAGTCTATCACATCTTGATCTGTTATCAAAAATGTGTTGAACTTGTCAACATTTAAAAATTCCATGAACATATTCCACAATTCTTATCCCCTTTATGGTCCTATTTTATTGAGAACTTCATCAGGACTCGATGCATGAAGCCTAACCTTGAAAGGTGTTAGAAATCTGTTTCTCTCAAAGTTGGCAACTTTTAAAATATCTCAACCACTTAAGACCACAGAGTCCACATCAATGGTAAGAAAGACAGTACATGTAGACCCAGAGGCAACTGTTAAGAATTTGTGTGGGTGGGGAATGCTGTGACACATTAGACCACATTTATAAGCTGTCATCAGCAGGTTGTATCAGTAGTAAATACAGACAAAATCAAAGAGAATCCAGGGACTCAGGGCAACGGTGGCACTGAAGCTCCTGACACTGTCACCTCCTACAATGCCTCATTCTCAGTATAGCTACCACCCCCCATCAAGCAACAATGCAGTAGGACCTATACTTGCATGAGAACATTGACTTTTTTAACAATCACATGTTCTGGTGTTATTCTCATTTTTACAGGTGAGGAGACGGAGCAGGTGTCAGGGTCAGGGATGGAATCTACACCATTCTGATGCCAGCATCCCTCCTTGTCCCACATTATCCAGTGTTTTATGAAAGAAACTGCAGCATGCAGGCTTATGTGACCCTACTACACATTTTCCAGATTCCATTTTCCAAAACTCCAGACAACCACACCACTCTTTTCACTGGCCTGGTCTCTTCTCTTTATGGCTTGTAACATGAGCTGGTCCTCTCTTTTTCTGGAGGGTTCCATCTGAGAGTTTCCTATTTTTCCACTATCTCAAGCTCGCACAGATTTCCCCCTGTACCAGGATCCTTCCTCTTCGCAAGATCTACTTCTGATTACACAGCAGTGTTTTCAGTTTTATGACTTTTTTTACTAGCCTGGAGTCAGTCTCAGAACTGCTTTTTGGTGACGGAGCAGTTTTCTCCCCTTCTAAATAATCTGATTATCATCATCAAGATTAAAAATGTGTACTCCCCGGTCAGTTCAGATTTGTTTTAAAGTCGTTTCTATGAATTCTCTAACAAAACAGTTCTCTTTTTTTCCCCCATGAATGATAACATGGTATAACTGAAATTCACTGGGCTGGTAATTAAGAGACTTGCTCTATCCCAAATCTGTGATCAATCAGCCATACAGCCTTATGTAAATCACCTAGCCATTTGGAAAATTTCTGTCTTGACCCAAAATATCATTTCCTAAAAGGCCACTTATCTCACTCTTCATTGCTAGTTGGGTTTGTGATGCGCTTACATTAACTAGAAAATCAGATCCTCTTAGAATGTTGTTGATGTATTTGTGTTTTCTTTGTGTTGGCAGTTTTTGCTGGCATTGCATGCTCATTGTACCATGATGGACAGAAGTATTAAAGGGACACATGTCACCCTCATTCATAGCACAGACACGTTATTATATAAAACATGCATTCATAAAACACCCCCTACACACCCACACATATCACATGCCCATATGTGTATATACCTATATACACACACACACCCCTCAGAAACACAAACATAAGGTTAAACATTAAAAAGCATCTAAGCTTCCTGTGTCTATAGTTTATCACAGTTTGTCTTAGCACGCTATAGTAATATAATTACCACAGACTTGTTCACTTATTTTTTGTCAGTTTTATAGGCTGGAATTCCACTATCAGCTTCCCAGAATTGTAGGGTTATGATAAGGGTCCTCTTAACAGTATGCAAATGGTAACTTACTTCTTGTTACATCCTTACATGATGGAAAGAGGAAAGACACTCTCTGGGGTCACAAGGGAAAGGGAATCAATTCACTTCATAACATCATTGCAATAGGAGCTAGAATTTCAAAAAGTGACTTTGGAGACAATACATACATTTAGGTTCACAGCACTACACATTCCCTCAACAAAATTTAATCAAGCAGCTGCTATGTGCTGGATACTATAGAACTTGTGCTGTTATTAACATGGTCCAGTGAGTTTCTGTAAATGTGCAAAACTGTTTTCATGTTGTCTAGATCTTAATCGACAGAAAGTAACGGAACTGATTTTGCTCTTCCAGAAATTAATCTTTTTGAACCTTTTCAATTCATTCTTTTTCACGTTATACGGTAACTGAGAAGTACTGTAACAGGGTAATTACTATTTTATAATTTAATCTAATTATAACATGTAACTAGGCAAACTTTCTTCTAAAACACTGATATGAAGTATAACTCTGAAATAACAGACCAAGTGCTCATTCATTTAGAGGTCATTCATCCCTTCGTTAAAACATGCCACTCAGCAGTCATTATGCCAGACAGGGGTTGGGATAGATATGTAATATGCCCAAAAGTTCTTTTGATACACCTCCCTTCAAGAAACAGAGTCCAATTTTTTACCTCTTGAGTGAAGCTGGACTCGCTGGCATCTAACAAATATCTGGTAGAAGTGATGATATGCTATTAGGTCATCCTTCTGTTTTGGATTGTTTGGAACTGTTTGTTCACTTTGGGGCGTATCAGCTGCCATGCCATAAGGACACATAGAAGGCTGTGGAGAGGGTCACATGGTGAGGAACTCAGGTCTCCTGTTAAACAGCAAGAAACTGAGTCCTCCTGACAACAGTCATAAAAGTAAACCCCGAACAGGCTTTTAGTTGATGATTATATCTTTAACCTCTATCTTCATACCAGCATCTTAAGAGACCCTTGATCCAGAACCACATCTAAAACAATCCTGAATTCTCAACCACACAAACTAAGGTGTCTGTTGTTTTAAGTCTCTAAGTTACACAGCAGTAGGTAACTAATGAAAATCACAGTTTGTAACTTTAGGTCATATACAAAAAGAGAAAATGAGTATGACGGTAAGTGCTATTATAAGAATGAGTCCATGTATGGGTACAGAGAGAAAGAGTGCTAGCCTTGACTAGGGAGAAGGATATCCAGGAAGGAATAGACGTAACATCTGAGATCAGTCCAAGCTGATGGATGGTGTACCTGTTATTAAGCTACTGCCCACCAATTTCATACCACACCACCTTTCTGCATTCTGCTATGACACTAAGGTTGTGACACTATAAACCTCAACCAGGTCCTTGCTAGAATCTGCCATTAAGAAGCACTCAATAGTCTTCAAGGCACAGGGAGTCCGGGGAACTTTTCTTACTTCTTCTTGCTGGTGAAGACCAATCAATTAGTCTGCTATCCTCCCCCTAAATCTGACACCAGAACCATAAGATAAAGGAACAAAACAACAGAGATGGGATCGGACAAGTCAGCTTCCAACGAGAGAACATGGACAGACCACAAATAGAAATAGACTGGCTGCCCAGCGGAATCTTAAGACTGAAAACCTACCAGCAAGGTTCCCTGGTTCCAAAACCACAGTCCTTCACCCAGTGAAAGGACACTACCACAGGAAAGAAAGAGACTAAAAGACCAGCACAGACTAGTAAACAACAAAGAGTAAGCAGGTTTTGAGAGAATGGAGGAGGAGGCACCAGTGGGAGGAGAGGGGAGGGAGGGGGAGGTTTCCCAAGAAACATTTACTAAGGTTGTGATTTAAAGGAAAATAAAATAATTCATTCATTAGAAAATTATTCTGTTATCCTGGCAGTGGTAGCTTTTGGCTCTTTAAGAACTCTCTCATTGTCCTACCTTCTGATTTTCAGTGTCCAAAAGATAAGGCTCCATCTTAGTTGTCTGATCCTTACACTTCACTGGCATCTTCCTCAACTATTACAGGTTTTGATAACTCCAGTTCTTTCCCTATGCCTCCCCCTGAGGGGGGGGGGGTAATTGCTACCTATAGTTACTAATTCTTATCTCACTGCTTCTCCCATCTGACTTTTGATCACCCCTATATATGTTTATCTCTTTTCTAACTTACCTTCTCTTGAGTGTATGATTTCTCTTGAAAGGATTCTGATTGAGATAGGCAGAAATTAGGCAGCTGAAAAGAAGGCGAAGAGAAAAATGGTGAGAAAGCTGAGGAATGGAAAAGTCATAAGGGTCTGGGAAAGTACAGGTATTTTGGAGCCTAGTGAGAGCACAGAGCAAGTGGGAAAGGAATAGGCTTAGGAGAGAAATAGAAGTGGACATTGATTGTGCCTTGCCTTTTACTTACAAAATATCAATAAATACAATAAATTGCAATCAGTAAAACAAATCATTAGTCTTGTAATGGATATCATAATTATAAAGTCAGATTTTAAGTCATGACTTTTGGAATCATAGAATAAATGAAAACCACATCTCAACAAAGCAATTGGACAAAATCGGGAAGTACGGTTATCTTGGAACTATGGAAATTAACCAACTGCACAGAAGTATAAAAGTCTTCGTTTGAGAAAAACAATTTGACTTTGTTAAGAACAGTTGAATCCCTGACATTTTAATGCTCCCATCACATTCTCAGCTCCATAAATTAGAAATGGAAGTTGGAAGAAACTGACCAGATTTAGAGTTCCACAGAAAACCCTGTGCTCAGGCATGATTTTCAAAATGAGAATCCACAGAATAACAGTACGTGAGCTTTCAGACTAGCATTGTTGAAGTTCTGTACATCTCCTTTCCAGTCAAACTGCTATAACTGGTCATGTTATAAAATAATTACTAAAAGTCTCTGGAATTATTCTAAGGGCATCCAAACAAATAATGCTTTAAAAAGAAAATGTACTAGATCATGGTAAGAATAGCAAGGATCTATGGCATTTGAACCATAAAATGTTCCTTTCTTTGTCCTTTATCCTTTTCCTCCTCCACACCAGGTTCAGTCTGACAGAATTCTACTTGGGTGTGTAGAATCAAGAACAAAGGACTTCCTCTCCCTCAGATCTCACTGAGGGACTATCTCTCACAGAAGGTCAAACTGCCAGCATTTCTCAATCCTTCCGGTGCCATATTGCAGAAACTGTACTCAGGTAAGAGTGGCAGAAAGTTTGGGGATTTCTTTTACTCCCCTACTTGTAAGGTAGAAACTATTCCAGGTGTGGCAAGCTTATAACATTGATTTGAAGTCAACTACATTTCTCTTCATGTGCTGAGAGAAGCCAGTGAAAATCTAGAAAAAAACTGTCATTCTGAGAGAAGCAGGCCGTTCTTGCTCTAAGTCCTAGTGCAATGCAGAATTGTTGGAAAGCAGGCTGTAAGAACAGAAGGCTTCAAAAACCTCTGGAAGGGAATTTACTTTGTTTATATCAAAGTAAAGGAAGGTTTGTAGCTAAGAATACTCTTCGTTAAATGGTGGCTATGTTGTGGTAGGCAATTAAGAGCAATAGGATAAAGCATAGATTGGCAAGTTTACCAGGGAGAACCATGAAAAGAGGCAGTTAAAGGAAGCCTTTCCAAGAGTGAAATGAACCTGTAAAGGGACCCCCGTTTAACGGATTATCTAAATGTAGTGATACCTATAAGACACGTAGTTATTACACTACCAAGAATATTGCCTTAAAATATTGAAAGAGGGTAGGGTAAAGAAGCACTTAACCTTTCAGGGAACTGCCGTCACATTGATATTGGGCTTCTTGAAGGAAATTACATGCAAGGAGAGAATGGAACAGCATATTAAAAATACTTAGTGAAAAATACTTAGTGAAAAATTGCTATCCTGCAAAACTCTCCTTCAGATATGAGGGAAAAATAAAGGCCTTCTCAGACAAGCAGATATTGAGTTTGCCAATACTAGACCTCTCCCACAAGACATGTTGAAAGGGGCTCTCCTATTGAAGCTGAAGAGAAGAAAATCCACAAAACACTGAAGGAAATAGAACCAGAGAAGTCATGGCAAAATGGCAATCAAAATTATGTCAATAATCACCCTAAGTATAAACAGAATTAACTCATCAATCAAAAGGCATAGTGTGGCAAGTTGGATCAGGAAACAAAACCCGTGGTGGGGGGAAAAAGAAAGCAAAACCCTGTTTTCTGCAATAGCTCTAAAGAGAAACAGACTCAAAATAAAAACAATTATTCAAACAAATGGAACCCAAAAAGCAGGACAGGACAGTCATGCTTGTAATAGATAAAATAGACTTCTAGCAAACAGAAGGTAACCAGAAGCAAGTGGATACTAAATACTAATCAAGGGGTTTATGCATTAAGTAGACATAATACTCCAACATATATATATATGCACAAATAAAGGAACATTAAAATTTTTGAGGCAACTATTATCAAATTTAAAACCAGATGTTGGCAGCAACACAACAGTAGATTTCAACATCCCATTTTCACCAATAGACAGACCAACCAGACAGAAAGTCAACAAGGTAAACAAAAATGGTAAGTGAAGAAATATGTCACTTGGGCTTAATTGACATTTATAGGACATTGCACCCCAACAAAGCCTAGTATACATTCTTCTCAAATCCTTGTGGAATAGTCCCCAGAATAGATCACATGTTGGGTCAAAAAAGGAGGAGAGAATAAATTTGTAAAGCTTGACATCATCTTTAGTGTGTTCTCTGATCAGACTGTTATCACTTTAGAAATCAACAATGAGAAGAAATCCAAAAAAATCATTTCATATATACAGAATGAACAACTTACTACTAAAGACCACTGGGTTAGTGAGAAAATCAAAGAATAAATGAAAAAAATGATTGGAAATGTACAAAAATGAAGGCACAGCCTATGGAACACAACAAAAGCAGTACTCAGAGAAATGTATGCAAGACCTATACCATGAAAACTATAAGACATTGTTACAATAAATAAAATACACCAAAAAACAAAGATATTATATAGATACTTCTCCAAAGAAGATATATAGATGGCCACCAGTCACATGAAAAGATGCTCACCATGACTTATAAGGGAAATGTAAATCAAAACTATAATGAGACACCACCCCACACCTTTCAAAATGGCCTAGTAAAAAGGAACAGAAACAGCAAGTGTTGTTGAAGATGGGAAGAGAAAGGAATGTTCTTGCACTGTTCTTGCACTGTTGCTGAGACAAATGCTTTTTCCATGGTACGGCCCCCATGGAAAACAATGTGGAAGTTTCTTGAAATATTGAAAATAGATCTTCCATTTGACCCAACAATTTCACTCCTAGGTATCTACCTGAAAAATGTAAAAATACTAATTGCAAGGATATATGTTCTCCCGTGTTCATTGCAGCAATGACTCATAAGAGCCAATTATGGGCACAGTCCAAGTTTCTGAGGACAGGTGCATGGCTTAAACAAAAAAGATGAACTCTTGCCATTTGGGACAGCATGAAGGAACTAAGTGAAAAAAGTCAGAAGGCGAAAGACAAACATTGTATGGTTTCACTGATATGTTCAATATGAAGAAACAAAAAGGATCAATCAAAACTAATCTCATAATAAATGCTAGAAATCTCTCTGTAGAATTAAGGTTACATGAAGGAGGTGGGAAGAGAGCAAACTATTGACTTAACCTAGAAAATATTAATTTAGTACAAAATGAAACCGTGAAGGAGGAACAGAGAAACAAAGGTCGTACTGAAAAAACAAAACACATCCACTATCTCAATGGTAACATTCAATATTTAAGGGTAATCAAAAGGCAGCGATAACCAAGTTAATAAGATCCAACTCTGTCCTCTACAAAAGACACACATTTTTTTCCTTTATTTTTTTCTCTATGTCATTGTAGTCCCTGTAGTTCTCCCATTACCACATCACTGTAGTCCCTTGTGTTTATCCCTCCCATTTTGCCTCCTCCCACCTCCTTTGCTGTATGCTTCAGTTCTATGATCAGCTTGCTGATTTTTGCCTTACCAAGTGGTTTCTCTATAATCCACATATAAGTGAGACCATTCAGTATTTATCTTTTTCTTTCTGATTCATTTTGGCTAGTATAATCCTTTCCAGCTCCATCCATGTTGCTGCAAATGACATGAGCTTGTCTTTTCTGATTGCTGAGTAAAATAACATCACAGCTTTTTGGTTCATTCTTCAATTTGGGGGTATTCAGGTTGTTTGCATATCTTAGCTGTTGCAAATAGTGCTGTAATAAACACAAAACTGCAGGTTTCCTTTCGAATTAGTGTGTCTGTGTCCTTCGGGTAAATTCTCAGGAGTAGAATAGCTTTCAGACAATTAAATGAATCTCCACTCTTTGTGAAGCTCCTTTTCTGTTAGAGGATCAAACACACCTGCTAATCCTGTCATCACTCCTCCTTTTGTTGACATCATGAGCCCTTCTTTAAGAATTTAGAGTTCACAGCCGTCCTTCCCACCCCAAATTCCACTCTCATTCTGTGTTTAAAATAACTGGTGATAAGTCATCTTATATCTAAAGCCACATGGTTTTCTGAATCCCTTCAATCAAGTGCTCTTCTTCCTAATGCCACTTTAGATAATTAGGTGCTGGCATGTATCACCTGTCCCTAGCCACCCCTGTCCTTGTCTCACAGGCCACACAGTTACTCTTATTAATCCAGTAAGTTACTAGTTTGTTTAGAACAGGGGTCATCGTCAAACTCCTGCTGTCAAGCGCCAGACATTAATCATATAGGCCTGCAAATCATCAGATCTCTGATGCAATTACTCAGCTCTGTTCTTGGAAGGGAAAAGTGGTCACAGGCAAAATAAAACCAGAAGACCATGGCTATCATCCAAGAAAACCTTCATTAATCAAAACAGGCCCAGAGCACATTTTGTCCATGGGTCATATTTTGCCCTTGTCTCCCCCTCTATTTAGACACAGGCCCAGATCCAGCTTTTTACAAACAAACAAGTCATTTCACTTTGCCGAGTCTCCCTTAATCCATAGCTACAGTGAGGAAGATGCTTTTGCACTTCACATTTCTAAGTGTTATATGAGAAGATGAACATGCAGTTCAAAGGTAATCATTGACACATGCATGGAGGAAATTCATGGGGTTTCATTAAAGGAACCCTAATCATTTCTCTTTTAGCTGAGCTCTAGATGAGAGGAGAACTTAGGAAGGTGTAAGTAAAGACTGAGCCTGTCCTGAGCCCCTTGCTCTCAAAGTCACTGTGACTTGCAGGAAAGTTGAAACTGCAGTGTGTGGCTTAAGTCTCCAGGTTAGTGCTCTTTCTAATGCCAGACCCCAGAATCTGCATGGCTCAGAGTGCCCACCAGCACCGTACTGAGCCAGGCCTGTACAGGAAGCTGCAAGAGACTGGCACCCTAATATGAAAGTTTCCTTGCAAATGGATGCTAGTGTTCTGACATGAATTCATTATTATAATTAATGTTCTGTCCCCCACTGTCCCCTGATTGGACAAGGATCTCAAGGTTGGGCCAACAGAACTTGTCTTCCCCTCCCATCTTATTTCCTCATGCTCGGTGGGGTGAGCAGGAACAAGTCATCAAAGGAAGATCTGTGACTACAACTGGTACACGGCTGCCACAAATAGCATTTTAGTTCATGATCAATGAAGCTTATCGGCGGCAACCATGAAATAAATGCAGGCTGCCTTAACCCAAGGCGTTCCAGGTGGCTCTCATTCCTGGGAGAGGGTATGAGACTATGCTGGGGAAGCTATTCATCCACAGGTGTGGTACATTCCAGCTCTTACTTGTAGGCTTCAAGGTAGAGAGGGGTGGAAACAGCTGTTGATCACGCAGGGATTTTCAAATTGCATCATACGGATCCTTTAGGGGAGTATAAATTACCTTATTTGGACATGAAAATACTTTAAAACTGAAAGAGAATGAAATGGGCTAAAACTGAATAATTAGAAAATTACACAGTGCACAAATGCAGCAAAGGTGTGTTGTTTTAAGACACTTGTGGGTATGGATGTGCATGTGAGTGCTCTGGACTGAGATTTGGTATGATTTTCTTAATGTGAGTTCTGGGCCAAAAAAAAAAAAGCTTTGAGAAACTTTGCCCTATTTTAACACTTTGCTGCTTGCTTTTGGGGCTCTGGGTTTCAAAATCTTTTTTTCTCTTCATTTTCAAATTCTTTTAATGAACACATGTAACTACAGAAAAACACAAAACAAAAAAATTCCTTCTTGCCCGGACATGTTATTGCATTTATTTATTTTTGTTATTTTTATAATAATAAAGCAATTCATTTTAACACATTTCTATCTCTGGCAAGCACCATTCAAAATGTTAATTCTATGAAGTTGACTTTTTTTTTTCCTTTAAGGAAACCTCTGGCCACCTGACAATGATCTTTCCTAAAAAAATATATCTTTTGTCTTTTACGACAATATTTCTTGACTTTAGTTTGGCAGATTAAACACCTAAGGAGGAAACAATCTGCCTGAAATCAACAAATGGGAGATTAAGAATGAAGCCTCTGGAGACAGATGAGAGGAGGGAGAGAGGGCACAGACAGTGCCTCTATGTGGATGTGCGTGTGTGCTTATGGTCTAGAGACCAGGACTCTTCAGAAGAGAGCAGTTTTTGGAAAAGGGGGCTTCTTATGGGCAACAGTTGCTCAGACCTTGTTCTGTCCTCTGAGACCCTCATGAGGGAAAAAGGACACAGACCTGATGTGACTCCAAACTAAAGAATGAACCCAGGAGTTGGGAGCCAGGAGCCCTACCTGTCAGTTCCCTACTTTGGGGTGCATCTTTATTTCTGACTTCTATTAAAACATGAAATGGAACTGTCTGAAAATGCAGGATCTGTAGAGAACAAAAACCCTGTTCTGGAAACCAGAGGGGAAGCCCAGAACACAAAGTCATGTCTTGTTGATCAGCTCAAATCTGATTCTTTCTCCTCTTCGAGGGCATTGCCTGTTTCCAAATGCCCATCAATTACTATTGATGCTGATACTTAACCTTAGTTTTTAGGGTGACTTACTTGGTTTCAAAAGACCATACAAAGGTAGGAATTGTTTCCTTTTTCAGAATTTGAGGTCGCAGTGACTTTGATTACTCACCTTTATCAAGATAATAATTAAAATGTCATTTTAGCAGTGGAAGTGGATGAAAGGTTTCTTTATTCAGTATTGATTCCTTTGACAATATATATATATGTTATTATTGTTTTTATAGTGGGAGGTTATTTGTAGTTGTCTCTCTAGTATTTGACACTGCTAATCATCTACCTTAAAATTGTCTCCAGCCATGGCCTCTGAGACTCTAATTCAGTTAAACCTGTCTTCCATTCCTCTGCCTTCTTCACAGGTGTTTTCTAGCTCTTTGCATAGTTCAGTTAGCATTTTAGTTATTTTTCCTTCGTGCAGTCTTCCTTCACTAATCTTGCTTCAAATTTTTCTTCCTCCCAACCATTAGTACAAAACTGGTCTTTCAAATAAGTCTGTTTTTGTCATCATCTTGTTCAGATGAAAAACTTCACCAGTGGTATCCACAGATCACATTAATAATCAGATCAAACTGCTCAGCTTAGCTATCCAAGGCCCTTCAAAATTGGAGCTCAACGTCTTTTAAACATGCCTCTCTCACTTTCATCTAATACAAGTTCCCAACTCCAAACAAGAAGTACCTCAAGCTTGGCCCACTCAGACAAGGGAAATAACAGACTTTTTAGGCCATAACTCAGATTTCTCTTCCTGAGTCTTCTCTACAAATATGTGTTCTCTAGAATTCTTTTGATTCTCTTCTTCAGTGCTTGTACTCTTAATTTGTCTGCTCTGGTACCATAGACCACTAACATCAGTGTTTGTTAAGTGAGGTCTGGACACTGACAGAACACCCACATGTGTGAAATGCAGATTCTTAGACCTTGAACTATAGATAAGAAATCTTTGGGCTGAAGACTGAAATATCAACACACTCCCCAGAGGATTCCTTTACACCTTGAAGTGAGGATCTTTGCTTCCAAAGTCCCAGAACTGAAAACTCTTCCATGTCCCATTCTTGAAGATGTGCTGTTTATTGGGTATCCTCACATCAGTTGATCACTGGAGTTACACACACACACACAAAGAAAAAATGTACACTCTTACAACCTTCTCTGGCAAAACAAAATCAAATGTTCTTCCTCTCAACAGTTGTTTCTGAGGTCCTGTAGTCAACCAAGCGATAGCTCTCTGCAAGCAATCAGACACCCACGCAGGAATTCTGTTTCCCAAATGTCTCAGCGCTATTCTTTCACTCCATTCCTCTGGCATTATTTTAGTTCCCACATTGAAACTGTCTTCTAATTAACTTTTCTACCTCCACTCTCAGCCTGCTATAATCACTCATCCAACAAGCACTGTTGACTGTAGATTGTCATGCATTGAAGTAAGTGTTACGATGCAGAAATACAGGACATCATCTCCATGTTCAAGAACCTGAGATTATATTTCCAATGAAATGTAGATTTGCTATTCAGTCCACCTCTGCTGCCCCCTCATGCAGCACAGTATGGTTCAAACTCCCTGGCATGTCTTAGTCAGGTTTATGTAATTAATGGGCTCAGAAGCAAACGTACGTTGACCCAAAACACTTCTTTTTTTCCCAAAACACTTTTGAACTTTTGTTATCTCGGCCCACTCAAGTTTCCACATAGCTACCTCTCTGGATTCACGTTTCTGTAGTTTGAATGTAAGTGCAGATATAGACATTCTGGTACTAATCTTTTTCTTTTTGGTAGTTTCTGAACATCCGTGAACTAAGGTTTGATGTCTATTCTTAATTTTGAAACATTCTCAGTCATAATTGCTTTTATTATTTCTTTGGTTCTTTTTTCTTTCTGCTACTTCCAGTAGTCCCCATTCTGTATCAGTTATAACGTCCATGTTTGTCCCACACTGTTTGGCTATTCTGCTATTGTTTTTTGTTTTTTTATTCCATTTCATCCTTGACTTTCAGATAGGAAAGTTTCAAATTGACATATCTTGAAGATTACTGATTCCTTCCTCAGCTGTTTTCAGACTACAAATGAGTTCACCAAAGGCTTTTTTTCATTTCTACTATAGTGTTTTTGATGCTTCCTTAGTTCCCACATATCTGTCTACATTATCCATCTGTTCCTTTATGTTGCCCACTTTATCCATTAGAACCCTTAGCACACTAATGATCATTATTTTAAATTCCTGCTCTGGTAAGCCCAAAATCTCTGCATTAGCAGACAGCCTGGTTGTGATGGTTTGTTTACATTGTGTTTTTATTTCTTCTTGAATGTCTTGTAATTTTTTATTGGAAGCTGGATGTAATGGTTTGGGTAAACTGGGACTGAGCTAGACAAGTCATTAGTGAGAGATTTTTATATATATCTGCAGATAGGGGTTAGATTCTGTTTACTGTTTATTTTAGATACAGTGTCAGAGGCAAAAATTCCTGTCTTGTCCTTGTTTGTGCCTCTCCCAGACTTTGTATTTGAGTTTCTCTAGAAACACCTTTTTAAATAGGATATGAGGCTTACAATGCTGCTAGTTGTAGTCCACTAATTTTATAAAGAATCCACAATAATTGTAAGATGGTAGGGTGTGTCAAGGAAAAGCATTCTATACCACATGATTAACACATGTGTTCCTCAGCTGTGATGTTCACAAATACTTATGACCTTCCTGCTCCCCTCTCCCCACCTTAAATAAGATAGAAAGATTAGAGGAGGGCTGAATTTAAATATTTTCCCAGGTTGGTTAAACTTTGGTAAAACTCAAGTTGTTTTTGCTCTGCTGAAATTATTTCCCTTGGACCTGGCCTTGTTAGAGACAATAGAGTTAGCCCCAGGTCTACACATAATTCTAAAGGACTCAAAAAGATTACAGAGAAAAAAAACAACAAATATAAACATTATAAACAAGTACATTAAGTATAAATATTATACACACAAAAAAACAAAAAAGGTTGACAAAATAAATGTTATACTATCTACAGTAAGCTCATTTTAAATATAAAGACCTGGATAAGTTAAAATTAAAATGATGGAGATATATTTACCATGCAAATAGTGACCAAGGTTATTTGCATTTACTAATGTCAAAGTAGATTTCAGAGAAAGTAAGATTGTTGAGGTCAATAAGATCATTGTATAAATACTAAAATGTTAAAGCAGAGCTCTAAAACAACTATAAATTTATATACCACCGATGACAGAGCTTACACACATCCATGCACATACGCACATGCACACAAATCCAAAGTTATTGGTGACTTCAACATCTTAGTAATTGATAGAAAAAATTTACACAGAAAGTCAGTGTTGTGGTTTGGATGATATACTCATCCTCACCCCCCAACCCATCTCAAGATTTGTGAATGAGACCTATATCTGAACTTTCTGACTGTGACCTACTCATTAAAACAGTACTTGCATTATAATTTAGTCAGAAATTTAAAGATGAGATTACCCTACATTAGAGTGGGCTCTAAATCTAACGATGCGTTCTTTTATCACAGAAGAGGAGGAGAGAAGACAGGCAGATGGGCAGCTGATGTGATGATGGCAGTGTAGAGTGCAGAGATACATGGATGAGCACAGCTGATACTACTGCCCATTGTTAGTAGTTGAAACTGGATGGCCCTAAACCCACCCCCCTCCAGGTTGTAGCATTTAACAAGGTACTCTGCTCCCATTGGCTGGTGGCAGTTTAAAAAGGAGAAGTTGGAGGAGCGGCGTCCGGGTAACGGCCAGAAGTGGGAGTTGGAGGAGAAAGCCCCCTGGAAGAGTGAGCTGGAGGGGACGAGGAGCCATGGCGGCCGGCAGAAGTGTGGCCAGCGTGGAGAGTGTGGCGTTGTAGCAAGGTGCTGTGGGGAGCTGGTACCTAGAGACGGCCAGCGATTTGGAAGGCTGATTCATTCATCAGCCACCGTGGAAGAAGCTTGAAGCACCTGGGAGAAGTC
>PVHY01010866.1:0-18971 GCA_004024945.1 Uropsilus gracilis
AACTGTGTATTAAAGTTTTTCTTTTCTGCAGTTTTTGGAGCTGAAAGCAGAGAGCAGTTGGCTGGCTTTTGCATATCAATGGTAAAGGTGATCAGTGAAAATGCTAATGAAGAGTGTGTAGCCTGCTTTGGAGAGAGAAGCAGGCAGATAGCTGTATCCAGTTAAGTAAAGACAGAAAGTCTCTTTTTACCCACTTTCACTTCCCCTCCCTTCTCTTCCCCCTACCCCCCCTTTCTAGTCCCTCGTCACCAGTCCTCCCCTCTCTTCCCTCTTTGCTCTCTCTTTACCCCCTCAGAAAAGTGACCTCACTGTGACCAAGAGGCTGAGTAGATCCCCACAGCATTGAAGAGCTGTTACAGTCTAAGAGAGCCAAAGGAAGAAGAATGTATCTACTCCAGAAACCTTCAAATGGAAAAGGAGTAGATAAAGCTACCAAGGCTGGGGCTGAGACTACAGGGGTGCATGCTTAGTACTGAGGTACATGACTGACTGGCCGGGCAAGGCGGGACAGATGAGTTAGGAGTGTGTGTATTTCCAGAATCCAGAGGTGAGGCTGGGGGCCGCAGTGCTAAATCCTGGGGTGGTTGTTTTTAAGCCCCTGACAGAGAATGTGCAAACAGGGTTTACTGGAAGCAGGCTGGGACACCAGTAAGACTTCAACCAACACCTTGGAGAGATTTTCTGCTAGAGGCAGCTTCAGGGAACTGGTCTCCAAACAGCTGGCCTAAGGGGCTAAGCAACCCTGCTAACTAGGATAATGGTTTTCCTGAGCCAGTGCGAATCTTTTAACTCCAGCAGGATTTGGGGTTACATTTAGCCAGGCCAATGGGAATCAAAACTATAGAATTTAATTGTTCTGTTATAGGCTTACTTGTAGAAATGAGATAATTTCATCTATTAAAGTGAGAGTCTAATGGTTCTCATCTAAAATATAATTGAGTCATTAACTTAGATGTGTGCGTTTAAGTTGAAATGGGGCTATGCTTATGCTTAGTAGTAGAATATTTAAGGGAATTTTAGATGCGTCCCACATGCACATTTAATTCATTAGATGTGTAAGAATTAGTGAAGTACCTGGAGAAATTTTGCTAAAAATGGGGACATGAACTAAAAAGGAAATAAAGAATTTGTGGGGAGATATATGGTACACTCAGAAAAATATCATAAACACAACCAGCTGAAAAGTTGAATGCTGCCAGAGCCCCAAGGAACATTCCATCCCCCATGACACCCCCACCCCCACGCCTCCTCCAGTCACTCTCCTCCCCAGGGACAACACCCACTCTAAACATAAAATCCGTACACTTAATATAAATTGTTTGAACATGTTGAATTAATTACATTCGTAAAGGCGACCAATTATCATTCAATGATCTCTTAGAAGCAGCTGCTAAAATCTGCTTGATATAAACAGAAAAAGGTTTATAAGTAGACTTAAAAGCTTAAGAGAGGACGAAGGTTATGATCTGTCAGCTTAATAAATTCAACTCCAGTTATTTAGATGCAAAGTAAACTTCTGAGTAGTCTTTTCTGGACATAGCCACCCCCTACACTGTGAAATCCCCACAAAACTCATTGGAGTTCCACAAAGTCTAGTTCAAAGTCAGAGCCCAAAGCCCTAAAGGAAGTGACTTTAAATGACTCATCAGAGTACTTGGCCTTTGTGGCTTGGTGGGAGAGAACATGGCCTTGGTGGGGGTGGGGGGTGAAGGAGGGTGTTGGTGTGGGGTGGCCTGGCTCCCAGGTGTTCCCCCAAGCCTGGCCAGTTGGCTCTTTCTTTCCATGTAAGTTGTCTACGATCTGTGTCAAGCTGAGGTAGACCATGTGTCCTGTTTTTTGATGACTTGAATCTAATCCCTGAATCCGCAGTCAGTGCAAATGAGACTACACATTCCTGCGATGGGTGGTTAGTATCTGAGAAATTAATCCAAAGCAAACAATTTGGCATAACTATGGTGGATTTCAATTGTCTTTATCTCCAGTCAGCCCCTGTTGATTTGCAGAATGGCTGCAGCAGCTGCTTGCTGGAGAATGCAGTGGAGGAATGCATGGTGGCCTTTTAGGGGAACTGTCCTATCTGCTGCTAGAAGCTCAGCTGACTTCAGCGCTATTGCATTCACCTTGGGCTAATCTTCCATGCCAGATACATCTAACAGGACAAAGGGTGAGCTGAGAATTCCTGGTACTCGGACCATTGCTGAAGGGTGTGAGCATGGTCTCTCCGTCCTGCTGTCTAGGGGAAGTTGTGGATATTTACCGATGTGAGTCCAGTATTTGGGGATGACCCACAGGGCTTAGTGGGGAAGCTGTACCATGGGTGGGCACAGATGCCATGTTGTAGGTTGGGAGACATCCTTGGGAAGGGGTGCTGTTGTCACTTTCCCAGTGTTATTGCTGCCAACTGGGACAGGACTGTTTTAGGAGTCAATTCCCCAGACTCCATGATACCCACCATCCAGGGCCTCTCGTCCTGACCCCCACTCAGTGCCATGCCAGGACCTGAAGTTTGGGGTGGGCTGGGAATGTTTCTTCAGCAGAGCTGGGTTGGGACCTCAGTGGGGTTCTAAGTGTCTGATGGTGTCTTAGAGTCTCACATCCTTGGGGGGACATGTTAGTGCCAGCGTCCTAGGTGGTGTGAAGGGTCAGCGATTTCCAAATACTCCTTGAAGGTCTGCTTAAAATGATTCTTTTTATTGATTGATTGATTGATTTTGAATGCAGTACCTTTGTTTTACATCCTTGCTTATAATCTGACGGTATCTTGAAGCTAGACGGCAAGTTGCCTTCTCAGTTTGAAGAGAACAGCTCAAACTGGGGGCCTGATGACAGCAGAATTGAGGCCACCAAAAGTGAAGGATGGAGTAAGGAAAGTGAGGAGGGGGCACAGGACACTGTGATGGAAGATTACTGGGACTTTGGTGGTAGCCGCGGTGTGGGAACATGCATTATAGGGGTGTGAATCTGTGCCTGGGAACTCACATAGGGGTTGTAAATCAATATTATGTCGATCAACACAATTCTAAAACACACAGACACCTCAAGGGCATTCCAGGCAGCTCCCACCTCTTTGCACCCACTGATAGCTCCAGGAGCTTCCAGAATATTCCATGCTGGGGCGTGAGGATAGTACTTTTAAACTATCACTGCTCCCCCCACCCTGAGAGCCTTCCTCCACTCTGACACCTACAGGTGTTCTTTTTTTTTTGTTTGTTTTTCTGAGACTAGGTCTCGCTATTTTTGCCCATGGAAACGCAGGCTCATGTTGCCCGGGGTACCACGGACTGAAGCGATCCCCAGCCTCAGCTTTCCAGGTAGCTGGGATTACAGATGCGTGCCACCACACCCCGCTATTTTTTAGGACTAGGTCTCGCTGTGTTGCCCCGAGTGGAACTCGAACTGTGATCCCTAGCCCCAGCCACTTTATAGGCTGAAGCTTACAGGCACGAGCCACTGTGCCCAGCACCTACAGGTGTTCTAACGGCTTCATCTCCCCCAGCTGAGGTCTAGTCCCCAACCTCTGAGGCATCAGGACAAAGTCAAGATGTTACTGGGAGGAAAACAGCTGGCACCACATGGGGAGGAAGAGGGTTGTGAGGGAGAGGGGACTTCAGAAACATTTTTTTCTTAGTTTTTTATTATTATATAAGATTTGTTTACTTTTTTTTTTTTTCTCCTTTTGAGTGTTCCTCCTCCCTCCCATCCCCTGTCCCCACTCTGGTCACTCCATTTCCTCTTTCACTGCCATTTATTGGTCAATTTTTAGCCCACTGGATTTTTCCTTTTCTTTCCTGCAGCAACGTCCTTTTCCCAGGTGAAGATGTGTTTTTCAGGGACACAGCGGCCTGTGCTTAGTTTTCCAGTTGTATCTTTGTAGCGGGCAGCCAGTTCACCATGTTTGGATCCTATCAGTGCCCCCTCCTTCTTCCTGGTTGTCTTTTCTGACCCAGTTTCTTTCACATTTTGCTTCTTCTTTGCTTTCTAGTTCAGTCTCTAGTATTGGGAGCTTTCCTCCCAGTCAGTGTGCATATAAAAAGTTCCTTGATTGGGATAAGCACTGGCCGATGGTTGGTCCCGCTCATTGTAGTACCGCTGCCCTGTCTCTGTGGCCTTCTTCTCCCCGTGGAATGGGAGGGTCCCTCGCTCGCACCGAAGGCATCTCTGAACCAGGAGTTCCATTTTCATCTGAGGTTGTAGGTGTATTTATGAGACAGTTTGTCACTATAGTTAGTCTCACAGCCTTGTGTTCCATGGACCCGAAATGTTCATTTGTTCTCAGCCTTAGCTCTTTCTCCTCACCTCCATCTTCATGATACCTGCCGTTGACTTAGTGCTTTTGTTGTTCCTGGGAGGATTAACTGGATTTAGAGTAAACCAGAGGGGGTGATCCCCTTCCCCTCCCCCCATCACCCCATTGTGTTTCCCTGGCCAGAGGCATTTCAAGCCACCTTAACAGGCAACCTGCCATTAAAGGACTTGTCCTCACATTCCTGCCCATCTCTACCAGGTAGACAGGCATGTCCCTGGAGGTGCCACCCTGCCTTGCAGCCCCTTTCTGATTAGGGGGAGGGGGGTTGCTAGGAGCGCAGAACCATTTTAAAGGTGACATGTGGATATACTGCTGGTCAGGCTCTGGAAGGTGGAGTCAACTGGCCCTGGTGTCATAGGCCTTTTCATTGTACCCACTGCACCTACAGGGAACAAGCAGGTGCCCCTCCCCTTACAGTCACAGCTGTCTCCCGTTTTGGCCCCTACCAAAGTTCTCTTTGACCTCATCAGGCTCTGCCTCTGGGAGGTGACAGCGGGCAGTCCCTTGCACTGCATCCCACAGGTGGGGGTCAGTTTGCCTGGTGACCGCCCATATGCAGCCCGTCCCACAGTGGCTTCTACCACTGCAATCACCTGACTCTCCAGAGTCTCATTCAGAACTGGGTCATTTTAACCCGTCCAAATGGATCTCCAACTAGGCGCTTGGATGCTTTTTTTCCTCCAGCTACTATGAGTATTCCTTCACCTTTGCAGAACCAGGGATTCTGCAAAGAACATGGGTTTGGGGGGGTCAAAAGACTTAGATTTGAATCTGAGCTCTTGAAATCTCTGGCTCTGTGACTTCGGGTGAGTCTTGTAATCTCTCCGATCTTTGTTTCCTCATCTGAGGTGGGGGGACTTCTGGAGAAGTCATGGGGTGAGCAGGTTCACTGACCAAGTCAATTTCCTGACATATCCTGAGTGTGCAAAAGAGGGGAGTCCCATCCTTGCCCTCCCTGACTGGATATGGAATGGGGAGGGACCCCCAGGGCCGCATAGTGAGTCTGAGCCTGCCTGGCTGGCTCTGGGGCATAAGCAGCCGGGTGGAACACAACTGGGGCTGGTGCTAAGATCTTGTGGCCCCAGGACCAAGCAGCAGGCTGTGTTTCTGCAGCTGGCCCCAGCCGCAGAGTGCAGAGAGGTTTCCAGCCCAGGGAGGTTGGGAGCCCAGAAGATGGGGGCAGGGGTGAGAATAATAGTCCCGGCTGTCCCCTCTGGAGCCAGGAGCTGTCATCAGCTGTCATCAGCTGTTCTGGCCCATAATTGGGCTGTAAGCACCCTCTGGCCCGAGATGAGCACTGGGAGAGTGATTATCCGTGATCAGCCTCAGCATGCTGATTTCCACTGCCCCTCCTCCCCCGCCCAGCCCTTCCTGAAGGTGCTGCCAGAAACGCCCAAAGGCTCACCACTCTGCTGGTCCACACAAGCCAGACCCTGCCGGCGGGAAATGGTCTCTGCTGAATTGCTTTAAGTCTCAGCAGTCGGTGCCACTCTCCTTCTCAAACAGCCCCACTTAGGTCTTCACGCTCCTCTGGACCCCTCTGCCCTCCCAGAGTTGGGGCCCCTAGCCTTGTTCAGGTCCTTAAGAATGGGCTGTGCTTCCACTGCCCCAGGACCTTTGCTCATGCTGTGCAGTCCCGCCCCTCCTGGCCTGGTTGAACTCAGTCATGAGACTCAAAAGCATTTCTTCAGGGAAAGCTGCTGGCTCCATGGACAGATCAGCTCTGCCAGCTAGACCCCCAGTGCAGTGCTCTCTCAAGAGCCAAAGCGTGAATGCTGCCTGCCGAGGAGTCAGCTTCCTGCAGCCTTAGGAAGACCCAGAGGGGTCCAGGCGAGGTGGTGCACACCTTTAAGCCCAGCCTATGAAGGGAGGCTGAGGCTAGGAATCACTTGAGTCCATGGGTTCAAGACCCGCCCCGGGCAACACAGCAAGATCTAGTCTCAAAAAAAAAAAAAAAAAAAAAAATTGGGCATGGTGGTGTGCACCTGTAGCCTGTAATCCCAGCTACCTGGGAGGCTGAGGCTGGGGTTGCCTGAGTCCACAGGATCCCAGATTCAATCCAGGATCTGGACTATTCAGGTTTGATCCTGGATTGGGACTACATAGTGAGACCTAGTCTCAAAAAGAAAAAAAGGAAGACCCAGAGGACATTTTTTTATCACGCCCTGCATTGCCTGCGGTGAGTATTGTGAAATGAGAGGATCAGGTGAAAGCAGGATAACCTAAAGTCTGCTGAAGCAGTGACCTAAGAAATACAGCCTAGGGGACTCGGTTTACTGGTAGGCAGCCCAGTCTCTCCTTGAATCTTCCTCATTCTACCTTCTGTCACATCAGGCCATGCACCAATAAGAGCCAATCTGAGACACTAATTTGTGTAAAGCGCATATAAAACCCCTGACTGTCTGTTAAAGGACTCAGCCTTTGGATACAAATACACTGAGTCTGTCCTGGTACTAACAAACCTGCTTCTTGCCAGCTCTGGTGTCCTCATTTCCTGATTGCCTGGGCTGAGAATGATCCTCACTGCCTGATTGCCAGCCTCCATAGCTGGAGCAATGGCCGGATATGTTCTTGTTTCCCTGATTGCCTGTTTTCAAGTGGTTCTCAGGAATTCAGATCTCCCTTCCATTGCATAGGAACTGCGGGCCTCATCGTACTAAACAGGACTGTTGAGAACGGCTGCAGCAGCTGTGCACTACTCAGCTTCCCCAACTTGAGCAGGGCCCTGCTTGAACATCCGTACATGGTGGTCCCGGAAGCACTTTGCCCATCTTGTTTCCTCCCCCATGACCTCCCTTAACCCAATATAGGCAGTGTTGCTAGGCTGTCTGGTTTTTTTTGTTGTTGTTGTTTGTTTGTTTTTGAGACTAGGTCTTAATGCCCGTGGAACTGCAGGCTCATGTTGCCCGGGGTACCACGGACTCAAGCGATCCCCAGCCTCAGCTTTCCAGGTAGCTGGGATTACAGGCATGCGCCACCATGCCCAGCTATTTTTTGGGGACTAGGTCTCGCTACATGCCCCTGGTGGGACTCGAACCGTGACCCCTGGCCCCAGTTGTGGCTTCCTAGGCTGCCACCTACAGGCATGAGCCACCATGCCTGGCTGCTAGGCTGTCTAACAGGTGAGGAAATGAAGGCAGCTCAGAGAGATGGTGTAACGAGTTCTGTGTCAAAACAGTGTAGTGGCCATGCTGGGATTCAGACCTCCAGCCCCAGAGCCAAGGTCTTCACCAGTGTGCTCTAGTTGCAAGAAGTCACAGAGCAGTGTTCTAGGGCACACAGGGAGTAGACCTTGCTTTAGACCGTGTATAGGGTAAATAAGTTGGTTGGGCTTTTTCTTTTTTTTTCTTTTGGGACTAGGTCTCGCTATCTTGCTCGGGGTAGTCCCAATCCCATGGACTCAAGCAATTCCCAGCCCCAGCTTCCCAGGTAGCTGGGATTACAGGTGCCCGCCACTGCATGGTTGGGCTTTTTCTGCCATCAGCTGCTATGACCAGCACCTGCGGTATTGCACCACCCATGATTGTGCATATTCGGCTCGATGGGTGTGCGCATGCTTGAGTGAGCGCACCTGGGTCTGGGAGGTCATAAAAGGGTGGCAGCAGCCTAAGGCTGAGGAGGGCATAGAGACGGAATGTGAAGACTCCTGGGAGTTCTGCTTCCCAGGCCCCTGCTCCCTAGCCTGCCTGCTTGCCATCCAGCTGGCCCAGCCTCCCTGCCTGGTGTGCCTGTGTTCTTGCTTCCCTGACGGCATGAAAGCCTGTAAAACCCACCAAGGGCCCTGATAATTCTTCTTTAGCTGCTGGAACCGACAGGAACCTACGGGACTGGGATGGCTGCCCAGCACCACGGCTTCATCATTACTGCCCACTTGGACTTGGGAAAGTTGCTCTGAACTTCCGCCCCCTTTTCTATAGAAGGGAAGAAGTGAGTTCCTCTAGCTGAGCTGTCAGTAAGTCCGAGAGACTCACCAGAGCAGCTGACACAGTCACATCTCATAAAAGGGAAGAAACTGCTGGCTTAAAAAAAAAAATCACTGTCCTGAGATGCAGGGCTGGGCTGGCATCCTGGCACCCTGATTCAACACAGGTTGTCCAGCCCCCCACCTGCCCAATGGGTCCGAGCAGTGAGCCGCCTGCACTTTGTTCTGCTTGGCTTTCCAGCTCTGCTCTCGCTGGGGTCCCTGCTGGATTCATTTTGGAAATGACTGGTCCACAACAGGGTACTGCAATCTTGCCTGCAGCAAATTGCCTTCTGCACAGGAGGTCAAGCCTCTCCGAGTGAAGGTAGCACCTTCGTGCTTGGGGGCTGCTTGGAGTGCAGCAGAGAGCTTGGCGCGCTCCTCGGGAGGGCCTGTGAGCTAGGAGAGGTGGCCACGGGATGGGCGGGCAACAGGTTGCTGTTGGGGGCTTTTCTGTGACTTCAGAACTGCTGCTCAAGGACCAAAGCTGGAATCAGCAGGCACTCAGTGGTCACACGTTCAACATTCCACCCCTCACCAAACCCTGGAAACCCCAGGCTGGGAGTCAGAGCAGCCAGTTGCTGGCCAAGGTGGAGCATGAGGGGACTTCTCTCCCCTGGTTCCCCCATCAAGCCTAGAGAGGCAGGTCACAGGGGGGACACAGGGAGTATGGGGCTTCTGGAGGAGGTCCTGAGCATCCTAACCCCATCCGGGTACTTGTCTGAGTACTTGTCTACTCCAGGCAGACAGAGACACAGAGTGGGGAGATGGCAGAGTGAGAGGTGTGTCTGTGGAGGAGGCAGCTGAGTACCCACCATTTGCTGTGGCAAGATTGCAGGGGTGCAGCGTAGACCCTGGGCCTGAGCCAGCCCGCTGAGCTGTACAGGAAGGCTGGTCCCCAAGGAGGAAGGCATCTCCAGGAAGGGGGCAGTGGAAGAGATGGTTTTCCTGCCCCGCTACCTCCTTCTGGGTGGGTTCCAGGTCAGTCCTGAGCTGGCTGAGCCTTGAGATAGACCTTGAAGGCCAAGCCACCCTGCTCTTGACAGGGCTGAGATGCTACAAGACCTGCTCGGATACCATGAAAGTGTCTGGATGGAGAGCAGAAAGGGGGGGGGGGTTGGGTTCTTGATTACAGGTACTTTCTTCACACTGGTTCTTTGAGGAGGCGGAGTCTGTTCTTTAAAGGAGATTATGCGTGAAAGGGTGCACATATGTGTGTGTGAGAGAGAAGCAGACAGACATCCACAGAGACAGATATATAGAGATAGGTCCTGGAGCTGGATACTCTGGCTGGCTGAGCAAACAGGACCCAGTGTGATGGGTAGGGGCAAAGTGTGAGACACGGGAGTGGAAAAAGGAAGAGGCGGTTCAGGCCAGTATTTCAAAGCCTGGATTTGGGGTCATACTTATTACCTGCAGGCTGTGAGGCCTGAGCTGGTCACAAAGCTTCCTTGGGTCACTGGAGCGCTTCCTGGGCAGAATATGAGCAATAAAAATTCACTTTATAGAAAAGTCCCAGCAAAGATTAAAACAAATTATTTGCAAAAGCACTTCGTTCCGTGCCCCCCCATGGGAATATACAGAAGAAACACAAAGGAGTGATGTGTGGCCTTATCAAAATGTTGATATTTTAGAAAAGGCACACCCACGTTCACAGTCCTTTGGAACACACACGCGGCGTGTGCTTTTGACTCCTTTTTAGGACTACCAAAAATAGTGGGCGGGGATTACCTCCTGCTGGTGCCAGGTTCTGTGGTCTGCTGGTGTGGGGTGAGTTGGTCAGGCTTTTCCCTCCATTATCCCGCATAGCCAGCACCTGTGGCATTGCACCCTCCTGCTGATTGTGTACACGCCTGGCCCAGTGGGTGTGTGCATGCATGAGTGGGCCCACCTGGGCCTGGGAGGTTATAAATGCACTCTTGCCAGAACAAAGCCCTAGGATGGCTGTGTGATCTCGAACTTTTTATTGCACTGCACCTGCTACCTTGATATCCTGACCCTGGTGTTTGGCTTCCTGTAACTTCCCTAGAGTGGGGGAGGGGGGGCCTGGTGTGGGCGCTTCCATGGTGCTCTTGCCCCAAACCCTGACTGCTTGTGTGCACCACCACTGCGGGGGATGGCAGTGGTGCAGGGCAGAGGTACAGGGCAGAAGAGGGTGTCCTCAGCCATCCTCCCGCCTCCCTCCAAGTCTAATCCCTTAACAAGTCTGGTTGATTTCACCTTCAAAATACAATCACCCAAGGCCAGGCACTGTGGCTCATGCCTGTAAGCTTCAGCCTATGAAGCGGCTGGGGCTAGGGATCGCAGTTCGAGTCCCGCCTGGGGCCCGTAGCGAGACCTAGTTCCAAAAAAATAGCTGGGCGTGGTGGCACACGCCTGTAATCCCAGCTACCTGGGAAGCTGAGGCTGGGGATTGCTTGAGTCTGTGGTACCCCGGGCAACGAGAGCCTGCGGTTCCACGGGCAAAAATAGTGAGACCTAGTCTCAAAAAAACAAAAACAAAATACAATCACCCAGCAGTCACAGCAGGTGTGGGCTATAAAGTCTGAACATGAGTTAGCTACCCTGAGGGGAAGGACGGGCCTGGGTCCTGAGAGCCTGGAGCAGCTGTCATCAACTTACCTGCTTATGTGCTTATGATCTCATCTTACCTGGGCATGGCCTTGTCTTTTGTTTTGCCCATAGTAGTCCTGAACCCACGGACTCAAGAGATTCCTAGCCACATCCTCCCAAATCTAGGATTATAAGCGCATGCCACCATGCCTGACTATTTTTTTGAGACTAGATCTTGTTATATTGCCTGGGGTAGTCTCGAACTCATGGACTTGTGATTTCTAGCCTCAGCTTCCCAAGGCTGGGATTAAAGGCATGTGCCACTGACCTTGTCTTACCTGGGCATGGCCCCATCTTACCTGGACATGGTCTTGTCTTCCCTGGGCATGAACTCATCTTACCTATGGTGGGCATCTCTTCAAAGACATCTCACTGATTCTTACTGTTGATTCATTAACGCTGAGCTCACAACCAACAGCTCAAGTTTCCTGCCTGAACTGTCTAAGACACCTAAGCAGGTGTCTTCTCCTTCAGCCTCATCACTAGGTCTCTCACTTAGGTAGGCACTTCAGTGTCTTTAAAGGGTGCAATCACAACCAAAAGCACAAACCTGTGAAAAGGTGTGGCAAGAAATAATGGCAAAGACCGGGCATGGAGGCTCGTGCCTATAAGCTTCAGCCTATGAAGCGGCCAGGGCTAGGGATCGTGGTTCGCATCCCATCTGGGGCCCGTAGCGAGACCTAGTTCCAAAAAAATAGCTGGGCGTGGTGGTGCGTGCCTGTAATCCCAGTTATCTGGGAAGCTGAGGCTGGGGATTGCTTGAGTCTGTGGTACCCCGGGCAACGAGAGTCTGTGGTTCCACGGGAAAATAGCAAGACCTAGTCTCAAAAAAAAAAAAAAAAAGAAAGAAAGAATGGCAAAAAGACACTTGGATAGAAAAATTGCTTGTGTGACTTTGGGGTTGTGCACAAGGACATCTCGGATTATTTGCTAATCTTTGCACGTCCATGACTGACTGTGAAAACCCCGAGTGTGGACATAGGGGTCACCATCAGTGTACACCATGTGGGTGAACTGGCAAGCGCAGCCTCCAGGAATGAGGTTTCACCGCAGGTTTTCACACATCGACTTCTGTCTCTCCCCAGGCTTCCCATCTTTCTCTCACCTGGGGCCTCCTCCTGACTTAACTTGCCCTGTTTCCACCATGAGCTCACCTTCCTTTGCTTGTTTTGCACTTGGCAGTCAGAGTCCTCTTTCTAAAAGATCAGCTCTCCCACTCTTGCTCTCTGGTTCACTCAAGACTAAACCCAACGCCTCCTATGAACCCTCAGCTCCTGCCTCCCCACATCCTCCCCGCACTCGCCTCTCTCCAGCCACACCAGTCCCGTCTGCCTCAAAGCCTTGCACTTGCATCTCCTCCTCTTTCTGGTGTCAGTTTGAAAATCCAGAGGTCGCCCCATCCTCCTTCCTGCAGGGAGCCCACCCACCCATGGCCCCTTCAGCAAGGCCGTCCTATGGGTTTCCTTCCTGGCTCTGATGGTTTGCAACGCAACTGGTATTTATTGTGTAAGTTGCAGGCGTTGCCCTTGGTCATTGGTCTCCTCAAGGTCAAGTTGGTGTTTGCGTTATTCACTGTGGGCCTCATTTGGAACAGACAGGAAGCAGGTTCTATAGAAACTTGTTAAATAAGTGTGAGAGTGACTCATGACCAGATTGACCTTGGGTTTAACTCCTCCAGTTCTTTCAAAGGTGGAGTCTGTGGGGATGGTTCAACCTGGGGCTAGAGCCTTCCTGCTCACATGGCGGCCCACGTGTCCTACAGAGCCCCATGCCCACAGGTGTCTCCCCTGGAGCAGGGTCTGCCCAGGTCAGGAACAGTACCACAGGCTTCTCCAGCCCCTTGGAAGCTAGGTTTATGGTCAAAAGTACTTGGCATCCAGGTGAAGCTGGGTGCAAATTGGGCACAGAACTAAACAAGGAGAGAAGCAGATAGCTCAGCTCAGCACTCACTGCGTTCCTTCCCCCACATGCACAATTGCAAGGCTGCTGCTCAAAGCAAAGATAAGATTTATTTACAAACAAGGAGAAAACCAAGAATTTCTGAGGCTACAAGTGTCCAGTCATCTTACCCCAGTTAGTGTCCAGTTTCAAAGTCCTAAAACGCTTCCAGGATGGCGTCTTCTTGCCCCTCCAAACCTGAAGCAGGCATTTATACAAAGTTCTGCTTTCCAGCAAGTTCAGCTCCTCCTTCTCTAGGAGACAAGCAGATCCCAAGTTTCTTTTTGTCTTCAGAGGTAGACAGATTTCGAGTTTTCCAGGTTCCAATTGTTTCAACAAGCTGTCCTCTCTATTTCAGTACAAATTCCAGTTTCCAAACCAAAGGCCCATACTTATATTTCTTTTATTTTTTTATGTTTTGGGTTTTTTTTTAAATGTTTTTCATGTTATTTATTTACTTATGTTTATTTACAACTTTTCCTCTTCCCTGGGGTGGCCACATCCCAGGCCCACAGCCCACAGCCCACAGTTACTCTTGGGACCACAGCCCATAATGGCGCTTCCCTCCATGCTGCTTTTTTGCAGCTTTTATACTCTCATGCCAGACTCCACTCACAGTGCTGCTTCCCTTGCTTGCCTGCAAGGTGTGTGTGTATCATCCGGGCAATTTCTGATTGGCGTGCCTCCCCAGCTGTACCACCCAGTGACACAGGTACTGCCATCCAAAGCCTCTATGCCTCCTGGGCCTCATGGCCTGGCCAGATAAGCTGACCTCTCCCTGTGGGGAAAACATCCGAAACAGCACCCTCTTTTCATTATGAGACCTCAGTTCTGAAGGGCTCCACCCAAACCCTGATCACCCTCTTGTTCTCCAAACCATTCTTTTGGTAAACACCATTTTTCTGTAATTACGAAGCGGCAGGACTGCCTGGAGTCTGACCACCCTTCTGAGACCCACATCTGGGAAAACACTACACCCTTGTGTTTATGGTGCCACAGACCCACAAGGCCCCACCCGGGAAGACGGGCCCATTTCCTGCAATTTGGATAAATGCCATGAGCCCGGACTGTTGGGGTTCCTGGAGCAGCATAAAGAGATGGTTTGGCCACATGCATCTGGCAACGTGAACTAAAGACACAAAAGGAAACAGCATCTCCACGGCGTAGCCCCTGTGCCTATAATTAGAGAGGAACTCAGCTGCGCAAGGTCAGAGAGAAATAACAACAGTTCCTGTGGCAGGAGGGGTGATGTTTCACTCTCTACCTCCCGAACTTTCTGTGAAATATTGCTGCCTGTATGACAAAGATGATGACCAAAAAAAAAAAAAAAAAAAAGCTGTGTTTCCCCCAAAGGTGATGAGGATGATTTGTCAATTTAACAGCTGAGTTACCTCTCTGCCCCAGGGCTCCTGACCTCCCAGAAAATCACTGCCGTTCATCATTATTACCAAAATGGATGGCCTGAGTGGCTAGGGTGCGTGTTTGCCCTGCAGTAATGGATGAGGGGAGTGCGGGCATCGGGCATCGGACGAGGGCAGGGCATCCATCCATCATAGCAGGACACACCCCAGTCTGGCAATGATGGTCCATTTCCTAGCAGGACAGCTCGCCCGAGGGGTGATGCTGGCCTGGAACAGAGCATAGACTGTTCTCTGGGGAAAGCCCATCATCCTCCAAAGGAGGGAAGGAGGAAGGAGGGATGTCCTTTGGGAGCACATGAGGGAGCTGATTGGGCAAAAGGGCCCTGAAGGGCCGCACCTGTGCCCTGGATGGGGTGGGGGTGGCCCTAGATCAGGGACTCAGCTCAGGGAGATTTTGCCCCTCTTCCGGGGGTGTTTGGTGGTGTCTGGAGATCTTTGTGATTGTCACAGCTTGGAAGGGGGTGCTCCTGGCACTGAGTGGGCAGGGGCAGGGGTGTTGCTGAGCAGTCTTCAGCACACAGAGCAGACAGGCCCTGCATAGCAAAGAAGTATCCTGCCCCGAGTGCCAGCAGTGCCAAGGTAGAGAAAGCTGGCTCTGGAGGAGGGAGGGACAATCTCATAGGCAGGGATCTCAGCAGTAGGCCAGGCCTGACAACAAAGTGGCCCAGCTCTATGGGGCTGTTGCTGAGAGCTGGTGCACAGTGGGGACTTTGCAGAGGCCACTTCTAAGATGGCTCCCTGGGAGGCTTCAGGAGCCAAGGCTTGTTCGGGCCATCTTGTTTCACGTGACAGCCCCTCACCCCACCCGCAATCCATCCCCACCCGCAATCCATTCCCAGTACCAAAGGAACCACAATTCATCCTCCAAGAGAGCTTGACACTCCAGCCTCATTGCCTTTCTTCTGCTGTTCCTGACTTTCCCTCCTGCCAGTTCTACCTGATCCCACCGGACACCTCCTTCAAGTCTCAAAAGCCACTTTATAAAGCCTGCCCTGATGTCTTTGCCTTGGACTGACACCCGTAACTTTCCTGCCTGGCTGTGGCAGGGAGTCACCTTCAGACCAGGGCCAGGTGCAGAAAGGTGCCATGGCTAAAAGCAAGGCTCTTGACTTCCGTACAACTGGCCCAGCATCCCGTTTTGGCTTTTTGTGACTTAATTGGTCGCAGGCAAGTGACTTGAACTTTGCTGAACTTGATTTTACTCTCTCTGAGGTAGAGATCAATCCGGTGTTGTTGGAAGATTTGAGGCATTAAAATGCATTTGCAAAGCTTAGCACACAAGAGACGGAGAAGCTTACAGAGTCAAGCTTTGCCCACACCATATGACAGCCTTGTCTTGTCTGTGTCATCACTGTCCCCACTTTGCTGATGAGCAACTGAAGTCCAGAGAGGTCCACCCAGCCCACCCCACCAGGAAGTGGTACTGCATCCCCTCCGTGGAGATAGGTGTTGCCCGCCTCTGCAGGAGCCAGCCATGAAGCTGTCCCTTCCTGGACTGCCTGGGGTTATGGTGGGCACGGGACCAGGGCCAATATCACCTGCTGCTTTCTGAGAGCTTGGCACATGCTTGTCTCTTGTATGCGCTGTCACTGGCTTGCATCATTCTGCATTCATCCTGCCATTCTGTTCTCCTAATAGGGCAGTCCTACTACTCTCTCTGCAGATGAGGAGGCATTGAGGCTCCCAGGGGTTACATGCCCGGCACCTAAGAGGCAAGGCTAGGCTCCAATCCAGTTCTGCTGACTCAAAAGCTACCAATACTTTTGAGTTTGATTCAGGATAATCCAGTGACCATCACATAAAAATAGCAAACTTTAGCATGGACCACCTCCTAACTACCCCATAAGTCTAAATTACTGAGTCCATTGTTGTCACACAAGAGAGACTTTCCCAATGTTCCTCACCACTCCAACCTATACCCCTGGCTGACTTTCTGGAAGCTTTCTATCCAGTGTCAGGAAATCTGTGCTCCCAGTAGGTCCCCACCCTCGAAGCCTTCAGAAAAGCTCTGGCCACAGCTGGGTGCCTCCAGCTTGCCCTGGAGATTGAACTCAGCTGGGCTTTAATGAGCATCTCTGGGGACAAAGGGAGCCTGAGCTCCTTGCTTAGGGCTGGACTGTCAGGACAAAGGCAGGAATTGATGAGCTCTCTGTTCCTTTATACTAAATAATTGGCTTCAATTAAGTGGGCTGGATGCAGCAAAGCACTAGGAGGAGCAGGAACGTGGAACTTATGAAGATGGAGGCCTGAGGGTGGAAAGCCAGGAGGAAGTGGGAGGCTTCCAGGAGCCAGCCAGGGAGCCCCCTCTCCTCTGACACCTTGGGAAAGGGTCTTTACTGCTCTTGGTTCAGTTTCTTCCTTCACAGAATGGAAAGAGGAAGAAAAAAATCCCCTGTCTCCGGTTTTTATTCATTTATTTTTTACTTTTTAATTTTAAGAGACTAGGTCTTGCTATGTTGCCTGGGGTTGTCACTAACCAGCAAACTCAGGTGATTCCCAGCCTCAGCCTCCCAGGTAACTGGGATTACAGGCACATGCCACCACACACAGCTTGTCACAGGTTTTAAAATTATACTCACAAAGCCCTGAGGAGACCTGGGGTTGGGCAGGACTCTGGACAGACCCCTCTGGAATTCTAGAATATCCTTCCTGTTATCAGAAGCAGGAGAGGGTTTTTTTTTTTTTTTTACTAAAAATCCTTTTTCCCCACTTTTCTTAAACCAGAGAAAACCTCTACCTTTCAATCTGATACAAAGGGGGAAAGAGCCTTTTATTAACGCTTAAGCTTCCACACACTAGTTACCTTTATCATTCAGATACCAGCTTCTTGCACCAGGGCCCTTTTCCAAACTAAAGAAGAAAAAAAAAACCCTTTAAACCTGTCTCTCTTGCCTGTCTCCTTCAGGATTCTCTGCCCACAGCTGAAGTATGTAATTCCAAAGCCAGACCAAACTCTTAAAGTGATCAAACTATTTATTACAACAAGAAAATGACTACATATATATGTACTACAAGACAAGCATGTAATACCCCAGTTACCCCACTATACGTGCTACAAAATAAACGGAAGAAAACCAATTACTCCACCACATGTCCCAAAACTGTCTTTTAGTCTCTGGTTATCTTATCACAAGTCCAATCTGAGTTGAGTAGCATGTGTTGAAAGAGCAGAGCATTCCTCTTTTCCTTCCTTGGTATGTTTCAGCTTCTTTCAAGCACATGGTTGAAGATGTGATGTTCTTTTCTTTCAGCGTTCCTCACAGGAACTGTTAGGGTCCACAATTCCTGAGACCAATCAGAGACTAAGAGTTGCATGAGCAAGCTTTATTTCACAACGTCCAACAATACTAGCCAGATAGGGCTGCCTCCCTGAGAGAGTGAGTGACCCCCTTCTGCCTTTTTGCCCCCTTCTTATACCCTCCACTTTTACTACAGGAATTCATGCCCCTATGGGGTCTCTGACCACAGGTCATCAGTTTTTACAAGAAGGGTCACAAGTGGTCTGTTTGAAAACAGGTCATCCTGTTTTTCTCAATCTATTTCCTGATAACTTTGGGGAGGTAGGGGCAGCTTACGCTATGGACACCTGTCTGGTGGCCTAAGATGAAGCAAGGCCTAAGATAAAGTAATGGGCACTTACCTGTCCAGAGGCCAGTCCCTTACTCAAGCAGTGACCTGTACTTTTAGAGCTTGTTAAACCTCCAGAGGCTCCACAGAACCAACAGCAGTTTCATCTTGTTAGGCCTCATCATCTCTCCAAAAGCATTGAGTCAAACTAGATAAGACAAATTCCAACATGATATTCAAATCTCCAAACTCTTTAGACTCCTTCAGTACACACACACAACTTAGCACACACTAAGGCCATGAGTTCACTGGCCTAGGGCAAAGGCTGCCAGCTCCAGAACATCTTGGCCTTATCACCGGACCTTCATTCTCCTCCAAAAGTGGCTGAATCTCTTTCTTCCTCTTCTAAGCCTTTTTATACCTTTCTTCCCTTGTTTTCCACCCTTTCTTAGAGGGAGTCTTGTCAATCATCTCACATCACAAAAACCTTATTTTCCTTCCCCTTTCCCTTCTATCCTTCTGAAAGGAAACTATGAATTTTAATGAAGGCCATAACCATACCTTGGCATGTTCTTCTTGAAATTTATAGTTCTAAAGCAAAAGGGAAGGAACTCCCCTTTTTCAGCTATTATCAATGCATGTCATCAGCTATGTTAATAGCAGATGTCCTCCAACATTCCTGCTGTATCTGGTTCATATATTGGGCTGTTTCTAGGCTCAATACTTTGTGCTAAAGAACCCTGGATAACATTTAAAAAATTTGACAATACTAGGCAGGATACTTAAGGTCCATCCCAGTTCTAGTACTTTCCAGGGAGAACTTTGCCTCAATTTCACTTTGAGATTGGGTAGCTCTGTCATGGTAGTGGACCTGGACCTCCTGACCTGACCCTCTGTGATCATGTTCTGTGAACTTGAATTTGCCTTATCTTTCTCAGGTTTATTTTTTGCATTTTAAGAAAAAGGAATTGATGATGATGGTGATGATGGTGGTGATGGTAATGATGGTGGTGATGAAGTGATGATGAAGATGGTGATGATGGTGATGATATTGATGATGATGATGTTGATGACAGGGATAATGATGGTGATAGTCGTGATGGTAATGATGGTGATGGTGGTGGTGGTGATGGTGATTGATGATCATGATCATGGTGGTGGTGAC
>PVHY01010866.1:19071-50207 GCA_004024945.1 Uropsilus gracilis
GATCAGTGGGAGGGGGGGGAGGGACCATAGCAGGGTGAGGTAGGGATAGTGATGGGAGGTGATGGAGGGAGCTGGAGCATGGGGGTGGTGGTGGGTAGGGAAGTGACCATCAATACTCATTCTGGAAGGAGGAGGGGAAGAACGAAGTAGACATCAGAACAGACAGGAAGTGCTGAGGAACTAGAGGGGATCTCAGAGGAAGGAAGTTGGGAGCGTCAGACCCCAGGTGCTTGGGTGAGAGCCTGGAAGGGGGACTTTCTATTTACTGAGAAAGTAGAAATACTGGGAAATACAGAGATACTGGCCTGCTGGCCGCCAGTCAGACATTAGCCACCTGTCAGCATAGAAGTGGGGGCACAGGGCAGCAGTCTGTGCTGCTGTTTGTCACTCTATCTGTGGTCTTTTATCTGTGGCCCCCAAGAAGGTGGTGTGGACAGAAGAGAAACTCACAGAGCGGGGCCCATGTATTAAGCTGGCAGGTGAGAGGAAGCAGCAGACAGCCGGCAAACAGGAGGAACAACAGGAGCCCAGGCCCCTAACAGGGAAGCCATCACCTTGGGAGCAAAGACCAGTAAAGAGGAAACCAGAGAAACGGCCTTGAGCCTGGAAACCATCAGCTTCACCACTGGGCATGTAAGTGGGTGTGCCAGGCTTGCATGGTTCTACTGAGATACAGGGGTGGTGGAGGCAGGGCCAACCCTCCTTCCTTCAGAGTTCCTGCTTGAAGAAAGAGGGTACTGGTCCCCCCAGGCCCAGGTTGGGATTAAGACCCAGTGACAACTGCCGATGTGATTCAGACATGTGCATGGGGCTTGCCAGGTGCCAGTCGCAAAGAGGATTTATGTGTGCATTTTGGTGTTTGTGACATGTGTATAGTGCACATTTGGTGCAACTTCATGGATTAACTCGCATTCGTGTTGCTCCAGGGCTTCCATGAGACCAAGCAGCAATCCTGCAGGTCCAGGGGAACTATAATTTGCTGTTCTCGCTCCTGGTTCTGTTGTCAGTTGCAGGGTCAGCAGATCTCTGGTTGTCTGGGGCTCCTCTGGCTGGGGCCACCTGCCTTCAGGTTGACTCCCAGGTTTCCTCCTTTCTCTTGGATGGGCCACTGCTCAGGCACACTGCTCTTCCTAGCAGGTGGTGGCAGTGCCTGACACCAAGCCAGATCCTACAAGCACATCCCACCTGGCATCTCACTCACATTCCATTGACCCAAGCAAGTCACAAGTCAGGCCCTGCCTTGGTGGGGGGAGGGGCAGGGAGTGCCTTTTCCCCACAGGTTGGGTCCTGTCAAGCCACAGAGCAAAGGGCACAGAACTAGAATCCTCTGAAAGGGAGGGGGCAGGAAGCTGTGCTAGTGCTCCAGGCTCCACAGCAGGGGGTGGTGTGTCCATTCATTTCGGGGTGTGCGTCATTTTGACAGGAGCATCCGAGTTCCATCGTTGTCCTCATTTACACAAACCCCGAATCTCAGAAAGCTCAGTCATCCCTCCAGCCCTGGATCTCCTTCCTAACGGGGCTTAGGGAGTGATGATTTTGATTCTGATTTTTAGAATTTTCAAATGAGGGAAGGGGTGGGGGAGGGGCAGTCCCGGGATGACAAAGTCTTCTGAGGATCCAGCCAACAGCAGGTGGTAAACCCAAGCACAGCCGGCAGGCCAGTGGAGTGCAGTGCCGTGTCTCAGCCCTCCCTACCTGCCTGCAAGCCTCTGTGCTTGGTACAGCCTGTACCACTGCCCAGGAGGACCTGGGATCCTGAGATCAGCGCCACCCAAGGGAGTCCTGCCATACAGTAGGTCTTTGGCCCTGAGCATCAGTTGTCGTGTTCTTTTCTCCCCAGGGTCTTCTCAGGCAGCTCCCCTGAACTGGCACTCAGTGTTTAATTTCTGCTCTCTGCAGTATTGACACCCTGCAGATCCTTGGGAGAAGTTGCAACATCGCCTTCTCTTTGGGGGCTCAGCCAAAGGGTTCTGGCTTGACACTTCCCGCCCACATCTCTGCTCTGCCATCCTTCTGATGGGCATTTTCTTGGCAGCAACGATGGGAGCAGGCAAGCAGGAGTGATGGCTGCCAGCACAGTTCCTGGCTCAGAGTAGGCACTCACCAGACCGGAGAAGAACTGGAGTCAAGGATGTGCTCTCATGGTAGATGCCTCCGCAGTGGGCTGGAGAACTAGGAGAGATGCTACAAGTTCTTCCCTCTTTTTATCTCTCTGGTGGACAGTGGGTGGAGAGGAGAAAAATGCAAATGGCAGGCCTCAACCCCAAGCTATCCCTGCAGTGGGATATTCCTGTTCACCTGAAGTATCCTCATCACTCTCTGCTCACCCAGGCTTTCAAGAACATAGGCTGGCCATGGTCTATACTGATGGCTGCTATTTATTTTGGAGGAGGATGGTTCTAGCCTCAGTTTAAAGAAATGGTAGGATATCTGTCATGGAATATTATTTGGTCCTGAAAAGGAAGGTAATTCTGATCCATGCTATAATGAAGATGACCCTGAGGACTTGCTTGCACAGTGACATAAGCCACAAAAGGACAGATACTGCTGTGTGATCTGCTTTTAGGAGGGACCTAGGAGGCGTCAAATTCACCGAGACAGAAAGTAGCATGGCTGTTACCAGGGGCCCCGTGGGGCAGAGGGATGGGCAGTGAGGGCTGAAAAGGTACTGTGTTTCTATTTTATAAGATGAAAAGGGTCCCAGAGATGGACAGTGGGGATGACCCTGTGATTGTACTGAACGTTGCTGAACTGTCCACTTAAAGGTGGTCTAGCTGGTGGATCTCAGGGTTGCTCTATTTTAATTTACCATCCTTAAAAACCGATCAAGTGAAATCCCAAGGAGTTATTTGCCAAAGGTTGGAAGCTTCTAAGAGGATGAATTTGAACCCCATGATCTGTCCTATATT
Source organism: Uropsilus gracilis (assembly GCA_004024945.1). Taxonomy (NCBI): domain Eukaryota; kingdom Metazoa; phylum Chordata; class Mammalia; order Eulipotyphla; family Talpidae; genus Uropsilus; species Uropsilus gracilis. Next base: position 21,981 of record PVHY01010866.1, read on the forward strand.
CCCCAGCAGCTGCTGCAGTAAAATCAGGGAGGAGAACAGCCAGGTCACCAAGGCCAGGGGCCAGTGTCCCATGGGGGTCAGTGTCCCACGGGGGTCAGGGCATCGGCCTCTCTGAATCAATTGCCACACGGATTGGACAGCAAGGACAGCACCTGAGGGGCAGGTGTGCCCCCTAGGCCACTCTCAGGGCTCAACACGGACAAAAGCAGTGCACACTCAGTGTCGCTGGGGGTCGGGCATGAAATTTAGCTCCGCAGCTGAGGGAGTGAGCCACGTGACTCCAACTCAAGCTGCACCCCAAGCAGATGTCATTTGAATGAACGGTGGAGCAGGGTGTCACAGGACGCTGCGAGGTGGGGAGGGCATTCCAGGTGGAGGTGACAGCTTGAGTAACACTCTGGAGGTGGCGAGTGGGTGGTGGTGTCTGATCTCTCAGACTTTGCAGCTAAGTCGATGCAGCTGGAGTGGAAGGTTCAAGACGATCATCAGTTCTTCGGGTTGTGAAGGAGAACTCAGGGCAAAGGGCTTTTTTCTCTTTCTTTCTCATGAAATCAGAGACATGAGATTCAGGCACAGCTGGACTCAGGTGCTTCCATGATATTATTTGATTCCGTCTTTCTCGCCCTCCTGGTTCTGCTGTCTTTGCTCTGACTTTATTCTGAAAGAAATGAATGTCTTGGGGTTTCCCTCCCAAGACAGTTGGGAAAGAACAGATATTTCCCAGTAATTCGAATCAAAGGGACAGGCTGACCCCTCCATCCCTGCCAGAGCACCCCCAAACCATGCCAACCCGTACTGAGGACTACCATTCAGTTGAAGGTTTGAGCACAAGCCTGGATCTTGCAAAAGTGGGGTGTGGATGTCAGCGCTGCCTGGAGGTACAAGCCGAGTGGAGGCTGCCAGCTCCTTAATGGATACCCAGAGTGGTGGATTCACAAGTGGGGAGTGCAGGCCAGGCCTGCAGAAAACACCAGCTGTCCCCCACAGGTAGACACCAAGGCTACAAAAAGCAGCCCTCCTCCATTCACATCACTGAGCCCCCCACCCTCAGCTTTCTTTGCCCCCCCGCCTCCCCCTCCTGCTCCAGCAAGCTGCACTCATTCACACTTTCTTGGTTCCCCTCTGCACATGTTCCCAGCCTCACTGGATGTCGGGTGGAATCTGGTCCCCATCAGAGGCGCCAAAAACACCTTCTGGTAACACGGCCTCTGCCAGCTGCACCCCCACCCTGGCCACGGCTGCATTTATTCGCAGAATGGGAGCTGGCAGCTGGGAATGTGTGCCTTTCAGATGTGCGGCTTCCTCTGGCCTCCACCTCTCACCCGCCTGGAGCCCGGGCTGCCCCGGGAAGCACGTGACACGCCAGCCCAAAGCGACCTTAATCAGGTTTTTGAGCCCAGACTCCGAGGTTCTGCTGGCACTGCGAATATGCCAGCGCCAAATATAGCACAGACCCAGCACCCCCAGCCCTAATCCTGCAATTTGCTGGAAATCAGACACTAACGCAAGCCTGGGGAGACATCGTTTGTGGCAACCCAGCCCCTTGGGTTGGGGCCAAGATGACAGCCATGCGGAGAAAGATGCCTGCGGCTCCGGTCCTGATCGCTCGCACCGTCTTCCCATTTTAGCCTCTCATGCCTGGCCCGGGTGGCCATCTGTTGCTGCTGCCTCTCTTTCCTCCCCCCAAGTCCCTGAAAAACTCCCTCAGGGAAGAAAACAGCCATTTACTCATTCATTCACCCCACACCCCCTTCCTGAGCTGTGTCCATGGGCGGGCACGAGGCACAGGGCAGGACCGTGTAGACAGGCCCTGCCCTCTGTGGCTGTCCAGAGTAAAGCCCAGTGGGGGGAGAGGGGCTTGTTCCTGGCTGAAGGGCTTGCCCCAGGTCAGCAGCCGGGCATGCAGAGCTGGGTTCTGGGCCTCAGACCCCCTCAAGACCTCCAGCCCCTGACCGTACCATGGTCCCCTGGGCTGGTGGAAGACCAGGTTGGCAATGATCTTTGCTCTTGGAGAAGATGCGAACACTTGGCCGCTTCAGACGGTCCTTATCTGTCTCCACCCGGCTTCCTGAAATAGCTGCTATTCTCTCACATGATGGAAAGGGCTGGAACACCTGCTGATGTGGCCCTGGGCCAGATGGGGGGGTAAATGGTGAACCCAAGTCGGCATTTCAAGAGAAACATACGGGAGTGTGAAATGCTCTCTGCTTGTAAGGAAGGAGAGGCTCGGGGCTTGGAAAACAGCGAGATATAATTCTATGATTCCGAAGGGGGCTGGGGGAGGGGCAGGTTGAAGTAAGTTCTAGCAGGAGAGTTTGAATTAAGTAAGGGAGACATGGAAGCGGAGGGGTGCAAAGGACTGTGCTCCAGGCCAGAGCACAGTAAGTGCTGGAGGCTGGAGGAATAGAGACTGGAGAATTAGAGGCTGGAGGAATAATAGAGGCTGGAAGCTGGAGGAATAGAGGCTGGAAACTGCAGGAATGGAGGCTGGAAACTGGAGGAATGGAGGCTGGAGGATAGAGGCTGGAGGCTGGAGGATGGAGGAATAGAGGATGGAGGATGGAGGCTGGAGGAATAGAGGCTGGAGTCTGGAGAAATAGAAGCAGCGTGGTACTGGTTTGCAGGGAGTTAGGTGGATATGGCCCTTGGTTCTTGAACTTCATGGGGGAGCAATGAAGGAGCCACTCTGAGGGTCCCCTTCCTGTGCAACCTGATTTGAGGTAACACTGTCAACCTGGCTCAAGACCCACTTGCATGATGCACAATTACTTTTGAACTTCGGATAAAGAACAATTAAGTGTCAGCTCACTTAGGCTGAAGATTTGACGTTAATCTAAAATTTCAATATAACTGGGTGGCCTAATTTTGGTCTTGTTTTTGAGGATTCTGCCTTTTTTGGGTTCCTTTCCTACCTTTCCTAGCTTTTACCTGTCACCTCTCCTTCCTCTGACTTGCCATCCTGTTCTGGTGATCCTGAAGGATCGTCACTGATGATCATGGACCAAGCTGTGGGGAGGAAGGGGCGGGACAACAGCCACGGGCTTCTGAGGTCACAGCAGAAGCAGAAAGAGCTTGTGCCCCAAAATAGTCCCACTCCGGAGCATTTGCTGGGGTGTTTCCTCCCCCATCTCCCTCATCTCCTTGCCTGGCACTGGGAGGCTTAGAAGACAATAAGGTCAGCAATCATTTGCTAATCAGCAATCATGTCCCCACCTCTCCTACCATGCTACTGAAACTTCACTTTGCCTGTGATGGGGGTGGGGAAGTGTCCGGGCAAGCCACCTGATGGGGATGCCAATTGTGGTGCAGGCATCAGGCTCTTGGTAGGTACCTTAATGGTTCTAGCAGTTACATAGACACATCAGGCAGGCCAGGCCAAGGCCAGGGCCAGAGCCAGGGTCAGGGCCTGGGGGGCTGAGAGTCAGGCGAGTAACCCCGGAATCTTTTCACTCTCTTTCTCTGGCCTCTTTCTCTGGCGTTCTCTCATGCTCTCTCATCCTGAGGTGTCTTCTCATGCTCTCTCACATGCTCTCCCATCCCAGGGAGACACTCGATTTAACCTTTTTTTTCAGGCCAGGGTGAACCCACTCATGCATGTGCACACTCACTAGGCCAGGCATAGACAGAATCATGGGGAGAGTGCAATACCACAGGTGTTGGTTACACAGGCTAAGGGAGGAAAAAGCCTGACTAACCCACTTACCTTCCAGGAAGTCCATTTGTTGAGATGAAACTGAGATTCAGAGGTGGTGCTAGACTTCTGAGCTGCAGAATTGCCCCCTCCTTACCCCAAAGTCTAGGGTTCATCTGACCTCAGTCAGAAGAATGGGCTATTGACGCCAATAGCATCCTTTAGACTGCAGAGGCGGCTGGCTCCCCTCTTCACCTTTCCCTTTCCACTTCTAAACTTCTGCTCAGACTTCCTGTCAACTAGCAGGAAACAAGGTTTCCTGACTCAAAATTCTCAACCAGATTTTTTTTGACCCCCAATTTTTGAGGCTGGGTTAGCAGAAATTCAGAAAGTGTTCTTGATTTAGGAATACTGTAAGAACTCATCTGTCTCCTTGGGGCTTTCGTCTTTCTTTCCAGTGCTGTTGTGCCTTCAGCAATTTCAAACCACTCAGCCTGTGACTCACACCCCCTGGTGCCCCACCCTGCTTCTCCAGCCCACAGCAGCAGCTAAGCCCCTGTCTTGCTTGCTTACAGTTAGGGCCTATATACTGCCACCATTCCCTGTCACCAGTTGTAGGGGTAAACCTCAGGCTCACCCATGTGGCAGGGCAGGGCCAGGATGAGGGAGAGGGGATGGAGAGAGGGGGGGCAAGGGGGCAGGAGGTAGGTGAGCTTCCCCCCCATCCCCCAGGAATCTTCACACTCTTTCTCTGACTCTCTCTCTCTGGTGTTCTTTCATGTTCTCTCATACTCATGCGTGTACTTCCTGTGCTCTCTGCACCCCTTTATCCCCTCTCTCCCAGGCTCAGATGTGCACACTCACATGCGCAAACCCACTGGACCACACAATCATGGGAAGACACAATATCCGCGATTCTGGTTATCAGACTCATGAAGGAAAAGTTTGACTTTCTGACACTTACCCTACAATCAGCCATCACCTAGAGCTCCAAATCTCAGACCCTGGGATGAACCAGGCTGGTTTTAATTAGTTTTCTGCTGCCATCAGGGAGCAGGAGCAGAGGGGGAATGGGCAATCAGGGAAGTCGGATTTAGTGGGTGGGGTCTTGCTGTGTGTGATTTGCTGAAAATTTGCCCTCTCAGGGCTTCAACTTCCTTAGGTGCAAGGGAAAAAGAATATAATTCCATAGCCATAGAGGCTTTCATCCACAAGTTTCTTTGAGTACCTCCAATGTATGCTACAAAGTCTTTTAAGGTTCTGGATCTATCCATGAGCAAAAGGGACATGCCTCTCTCCTCATGGTGCTCATATTCCTTGGAGAGATACTGCACTGGCCATTACAGAGCTCACATAAAGCTATTTAAATGTAAAGTAATTAAAATGAAACAGAACAGAAAATCCATTTCCTCTGTGAGCAGGGCCACACTTTAAGTGCCCAGTCAGCACTTGTGGACAGTGGCTTTATGGTGATGAAAGCAGACTATAGCACATGGTCGCCATTACAGAGAGTTCTACTGGACAACACTTTGGAGATGAATGTGTAACAAGACCTCAGTTGAAGGGAGAACAAGTACAGCAGGTGACAAGGGTGAAAGCAGATGGACTGAGGCATTTTTCCAAAAAATGGTCAGGAAAGAAATGACTTGAAATGACAGCAGTGAGAAAATGTGCCCTAGAGAAATCTGGAAATGACTGCAAGCAGATGGAAGAACAAGTGCAAAGGTCCTGAGGTAGGCTCTGCACCCAGCCCAGATATGCAGGAGGCATGCTGCCTGGGCAGAGATCTAAGAAAATGGGATGTGGAACCTGTGCACAGACTTCCCCTTTCTCCCTGCACCAAGTCTTCCTACAGTCCTATAGGAAAAAAAACTTCGTTTGGAATTTCGTCTCCTCCCACCCTCACCCCAACACATACTCATGTTCTCTGGATGACATTCTCCAACTAAGTACTTATACCTCCATCAGAGATAACCTGTCACCCCCATAGTCATGTCTGTGGTAGCACTTTCAAGTCACACAAGTTTATAATCTAGGGCAGGGGTTATACACTGGATAAAACAAACCCTGCCTCTGCACCCCGCCCCACCCCCCTGAAATAACCAGTGCATTCTGGTTTGGGGGGAAGGTAGAACACCCTCTGTGAGACTTCCCTTCCTGCCTGAGAAGTAGGGTAACTGTGATCTGAAAAGTTCAAAAGGGGAGGGACTGCCCTGCTTTCTGGGAATGGAGAGATCCCCTGCTGTGTCCTTCTTTTCTTAGACTTGTGCCCTCTCTTCTTGCATTAAGAGGGCTTCTCAAAAACACTGTGCCTTCCCACCCCCCAATCTCTAGATCCCCTTTGTATAGGACATAAGCTATTATAGCCTGCACTTGCTACAGTTGATTGCAGCCAGGGCCCACGTGGCATCAGAGCCTGACTCTGTCACCTGTGACACTGGGCACATCTCACCCAATCTATGTCCCAGTGTTTCATTTCTAAAGTGGGAGCAAGAATAAACTCCCTTACAGCATTGTTAGGAACGCAGCGTGAATATATACATACAATGTTCCTGGTCACGCCTGATGCATGGTACCATCTGGATGTAGCAGTTCTAATGATTAACTCTTTATTCTCACCGCAAACCTGTGATCAAACTTTTCCCTCCCAATTGTGCAGAGGGAAAGGGAAGTTCAGAGAGGTTAAGCAATTTGCCTAAGGTCTTACACCCCATCAGGGTGCAGATGGTGTTAGATGCCAGTCTCAATCCAGAGCTCTTGACACTAAGGACTGTCCCACGGTGTCAGGGGCAAAGTTGCCATTTCAAACTCTTTTCACATGTTGAGGGGAGAGCTGGGCTCTGTGTGAGTGCCCCCAACTGTGGGATTGACTTTAATTTTTATTTGGAGGGAGGCTATTGGGGAACAATGATTTCTGGGGCTTTGGAGGATCATCCCTCGTACCCCCCCATCTTGTCCCCCTTTTCCTGAATCCACCCACTCTTTGTCCCCAGCATCAGCTGTGACCGAGCAATGACAGTGATGGCCAGACTGCTGGAACCACAGCAGGGCCTTGTACATAACAGTGCTTGCAAAACTGGCCTCAGGATATCTGCCCTCGGAAGTCTGACAGTGGAACAAGCAACAGGTCTGTGGTTACAAACACCTGGACGCCGTTGGGTTAATAAAATCAAAAGGCTTTTTTACCCAACGACAACTGAGAACCTTTCATCTGTCAGGACAGGTTGTGACTCTCCAAGAGCGGGTGAAACACGTTTCTCCAGCATATTCGCCAGGGAACCCACTCTACAGAGGATAATCTTCCAGATTCTCGCATCGGGCACAGCTGCTGTGGGGTTTGGCACACTCTCCCCTCTTCCAGACGGACAGATTGCCTCAGCCAGCTGGGGGCTTCCCTGAGCTGGCTGCTCCTGCCTGGGGAGGCTTTCTCTCCTTCCTTGCTTGCTCTTGAGAGAAGGCATGACTCATCCATCCTGGGCTTTGGGTGCCAGATCTGGGGTGTGGGGAGAGGTGTGCTGAGCACGAGAGAACGAGCAGGCTCCTTGGTCACAGATTCTAGGCTCGCTGACCCAGAAAGTGAACACATCCTCTAAAGATAGACGTGGTGGTGACCAAGGTTCTATCGCGATGCTTGGATATCGCAGCCGTGTTGCCATTAGCATTGGGATTCTGCCATAGCCGCTGGTTAAAGCTGTGCTCAGATGCCCAGGTTGCCCCACCCTCACCACTGTTGGGTCCCAGCCACTGAGCCCCTCCCATATAATCAAGGGGTTTGTGTTGGCACACCCAGAGCCCTCAGGGTCCCAGGGAGCTCCAGTGGAACTGGGTCTATTTCAGCGGGTCACATCTGTCAGTTCTACACACCCATCGAATGCTTGGATGCAAGCAGATAAAGAACACGGGCAAGTGGTGTGCACAGGAGGACAAAGGACACAGACTTGAGACTCGGTCTTTCTTAACTGTTCCCTGGCTGAGTCCCCTTGGGGAGATTATTTTCTTTCCCTGACTCTCAGTGTTCTCATCTGCAGCCTGGGTGTCATGAGCGTGGAACCCTGTGGCTGGCTCAGGAGCCACTGAGAATGGCTCTTTCTTTCCCCTTGTGTCCAGGAAAGATGCTGGGGGGCAGGCAGGGGTGGGGGGTGGGGGTCGGGGGAGACAGGAGCCTGGGGCACTGCTTCCTCCCAGTGTCCCTTGCCCAGAGCAGCCATCTCATTAAGGGAGCCGCTCCACATCTACATCTAATTACCCTCTAGTCTGCCTGCTCCCCTCTGAGCTCTGCCTGCTCACTACCTCCTGCCTGGGCAAGAGATGATGTCTAATTGGAAGCCACTCTGCTGACCTGGCAGGACTCCATTCCTGCTGCGGAGGCAGTCTGGGTGGGTGGCTGGCCCTGCCTGGCTCCTGCAGGCAGCTTGCAGCTGAGGGGGAGGATAGCAAAGGCGTCTGGCTTCCCTGGAGTCACTAACCCAGGGAGACATGACTGGAGACATGTGTGGGGTTGGCGCTCTGCTCTGGCTTATTGCTGGGCTGTTGATGAGTGGCGATGGGTGCATGCTTGGTGCCTGAGACCTGATTTGGACCTTCATCTCTGCTTATGGGCCCCAGACTTCAAAAGTCTCATCTGAGGCCGGGCGTGATGGCGGGCACCTGTAATTCAAGCGCTGGGAGGCAAGAGGCCTCGAATTGCTTGAGTTCGCAGATTCAAGACTACCCTGGGCAACATAGCAAGACCTGGTCTCAAAAAAGCAGCTGGATGTGGTGGTGGGCACCTATAATCCCAGCTACCTGGAAGACTGAGGTTGGGGATCGCTTGAGTCCACAGGATCGAGACTACCACGGGAAACATAGCAAGACCTAGTCTCAAAAAACAAAAACAAACAAACAAAAAACCAAAAAACAAACAAAAAAAAACCCCTCATCTGATCCTCAGTTTTCCCATTAGAAGAACAGGAATGCTATGGTGGGGAAGAAACAAGACAAGAATGTGAAGGGTCATAGAGTCCAGCCCAGGCTAGCCTTTGCGCAGAGAGGGTTACTGCTGCAGGCCACATTCCTGATTCCATTCCACCATTCAGGGTCAGAAAAACACCTTCAGGTAAGATCCCTTTAATGCTCACGACAACTCAATCAGTCTAATTTTTTTTCCACAGGAAGGGAAACATATTCCAAAAGGTAAAATGACTTGCTCAAGATCATCTAACCAGTAACTTGTTCTTTCTGCACCCACTTCTGAATTGATTCATCAATAAATATTTAGGTTCATAGATGCCTGTTTTGTCCTCCACTTGAATCTAGCAAGGACTGGCCTCTGGCTTTTAGTCAACTGCCAGGGACCTTCACATTTGCAGTAAACATTTTAACTTCATTTCCCACTCCTTTTCCTTGTTTGTCTCTACTACAGCTATAAGAAAGCCATGTACTCAATACCCCAGCCTCTTTCACAGTTAGGAATGGCACATAATAACTATCTGAGAATCTGGAGGAATTGGGGCAAGCAGTAATGGTAAGTGGATTGTCTTTCAAGGAAAACTGAAATCCTGGTAGAGTTCAAACTTCACTACAAGATCAACTTCTACTCTTTTCTTTCCTAAAGCATAGATGTGCGTTCTGGAGCAATAGCAGCCATCTTGTGACTGTGAGACCTCACACATAAGGGTGAAAACAGATAAGCCAAGAAGGCAAACTGGAATTCTGGGCTGCTGATGGTACTGTTGAGGCTTGAACTATCACTCCAATCACCTACTGTAAGATAAGGGAAATAATTCCCTGTTCACTAAGGAGCTAAACAATGGTTTTCAAAGTGCAAAACCTGCTTGAAAAACATTTTCATCACATAGAAACTTTTTTAAAGTCAGGTTCTTGGCCTCCCTCTCCTCCACCTACATTGCTAAATCAGAAGCGCTGAATAATCTGGGTTTTACCAAGTCCTCCAAGTGATTCTGAAGCTTATGGAAAATTAACAGCCAAGGGACTTGGGCCTCAGTCACTGATATTTGTGTTCTGCATTTGAGTGCAAGCTTCACTGATAACACAAAGCCTTTGCTCTGCCTTCCCTCCTTATCTACCAGTCCTTCTCATTAAATGAGTTCATTTCAATCATAGAAACCCAGAATGGCAGGAAACTAGGCTGCAATTTGACAGGGAGCATGATTACTTTCTGGATTTGCTCTAAGCTGTCTCCGAGGGCTGGAAAGAAGCAAAACCCTACAAAATTGCCTAACTAAAAAAAAAAAAAAAAAAAATTTAGCACAAACTGGAAAACTCAGAATCCTTTTACATTAGACCAGAAGGCACAACTGGTATGTCCCAGAAACCTTAGGTTCAACTCCCCTCCCCCGGCTCCTCTCTGGACATTAGGACTAGCCTGAGCCCATTGGTGCAGTGCTCACTGTGGGCAACTCATGCCCACGGTGGGCTGCTCATGTCCACTGTGGGCTGGTCTTTCAGGAAGGCGGCTGTTTTAGTCATCTGTTGCTGCATAACCACCCACACCCAATCTTGGAATCTCAGAATGGCAACAGTTTTTCATTTCCCCAATTCTGCCATTGACTGGGGGTTCTTCTGCTGGGTATTCGGCCCAGCCAGGATGGCCATGGGACAGGGCCCTTCTCTCTCCACATAGCATTCCCAGATTTCACGGCAGGGTGAGCTATCCAGGAAGCAGAGACAGGTGCTGCAAGGCCTCTTGAGGCTTAGGCTCTGAAACTCATACTGCCTCACCTCTGCTGGATTCTGTCGATGGAGGCAAGTCACAAGGTCAGCTTAGACTCAAGGGAAGGCGACACACTTTACCTCTGGATGGTAGCCAGTCAGCTTGGTCATGGCACAAAGGGACAGCATCCTGGGAGGAATTTGCTGCCATTCTATACTGGCCACGTCAATCTCTGGCCACAGATTATTTACTTTCCTTCCAAAGCCAGTTATGTGTACCATGTTGCCAAGACCCCCGAGGCTTCCTCCCCCTCCCCCCAGCATCAGGCTTGGTGTTCAGAGTGTTGTGGTCAAGGGCAGACCTGGACACAGATGGAGCTCCTCTTTGCCAAAGACAGCTCATCAACTCCCCACGCACCCAGCAGAGGATGCTGGACAGTCCAGGAGCTGTCATTCTAAAGAGGGGGGACTGCAGGCTTGGGGCATTGCTTTCGTAGCAAATCTGGAACCAGGGAGGTCCAGGTCTCCCAGTTCTGGGACATGTGGGGCCCAGGCCCGAGGGTGACCCTCAGTCTATTGTTTGCTCAGCTATTGTGTGCACTTGCTGGGCTCTTGGTCCTGCACTCGAGAGAGTCCCCTTTCCCATACGAAATAGTTGTGCTGAAATATTTCTTGCCCTGATTCCTGCTTGTAAGAATCAGAAAACTTCATTTCTAGTGATTTTGTCTCCTTGAATCCAAATGGGTGTCACTCTGGTTAATACGATTCTCCCACATGTCATGGGTTTCCTATGAATCATTTTTGAGAGGACTCAGTGCCCCCAAAGCCAGGATTTTTGAGACAGAACTCTATTTTGGGGATGTTAGACTGCGATAGCTTGGCACGCTTAAGATTCTTCGAAACCCTCTTATATAACAGAGAAAAGTCCACAGAGACATTGCCTTAAATCATTCAGAGGCTTTAATAGGATCTTGCCACCATATCTATGATTCTGTTTTTATATAAAGGCAGACCTTTCTTTTTCCCTCCCTTCCCCCTCCCTCTTTCCCTCCCGCCCTCCCTTATTTTTACAGAATTTATTTCATTTTGTTTAAAAAAATTTTCCTACCCACCATCCCTTCTATCTCCTTGATCCTTTCTTCTCCCCCTCTCCCTCTCAGACACAGAAACCTCAGTTTATTAGTGTCCACTAGTTTTTTTTACAAGTGTTTCATTTTGTCCAGTCAGCAGCTATGTGAATATCCAATATTTGCCTTTGTCCCTGTAATTTGATTTACTACACATACTTCCCGCAAATACCTTCCATGCTGCTGTCAGTGGCCATAAATGTCCTTGTGGCTGAACAGTATCCCATTGTGTGGCCAGGTGACATCTTGACACCAGCCCCATCCATGGGCACATAGGCTGTTTCCATGTCCTAGTTACTGTAACTCATGATGCCATGAACATCATAGAGGTTGCAGCTTTTTGGCTTGCTATCTATTCTTTGGATGGATACCCAAGAGTAGGGTTACTGGACCACTCAGTATTTCTAGCTTTAGATTTGTAAGCTCACTTTCCATAATGGACCACATGAGCTTACTTTCCCACCAGCAGGGTGATTGGCTTCCTTTTGTCCTCATCCTTTGGTACTTGTTGGGGGTCTTTTTAACATGTGCTGTTCTCAAAGGTGTGAGGTGGTGTCTCATGGTGGTCGAACCTGCATCTCTGAGAATCTTTAGTCAGGAGAGATTAGGGGTAGAAAACAGTTTCATTTTACAGCTCAGTGTGGCTGGTTCCTTCCTACTGCCTCTAAACTCCGCTTGCGAACTGAACAGCTCTCTCTTTAGCTCATCTCTCTCCCCTTCTGCTTGATCATACACAGCTACACAGAATCCACGACCATCTCACATTCTGCTCGGAAATTTCCTTAGCCAGATCCGTAACTTCCTACAGCACACTTTCTAGCTTCCCACTTTCTGCAGGCGACAGTCTCGCCGAGTGTTCTGCCAGGACGGAACACGAGTGTCCCTTTCTCCAGCTGCCAGCACGATTTCCTCCCCAGCTCCTCATGCCCACTGATCACTTCCTCACTGTTCTCCCAGCTCCCCCACTGCCTTGGCACCTGCGCCAGCCAGCACGGTTTAGTTGGTAGATGGCAGCGTTTCACTTCCAGGTACCAATGTCTGCAATTGCTGCCTGTTTGTGTACAAGAAAACTGTCTCTCAGCCCAGCGGTTCTCCTCGTGATGCCCTAAAGGGCTGCCCTGCGAATTCTCTTGGTGGCACTGCCCTGAAGGATTGTCTGGGTTGGGCAGGAGGGGCCCATCTGCCTCACTGGCAGTGGTGCTGGTGGGAGCCAGGTCCTTGGCCTCCACACAGTCCCTTATACTCCAGAAGGCTGCTCGGACTTCCCAACCTGAGGGGGGGGAGGGTAAGGGCAGAGATCCCAGAAGACAAAGGTCGATGCTGACAGACCTCTTGAGGCCAGGCTCTAGACTCCTACCACCACCTCACTCCCCCCAGATTCCACTATCACAGGTCCACACAGATTTCTTGACTGGAGAAGCTGGAGAAGCAGACACCACCGACCACCAACCACCAGGAGACTGGACCCATCATCTCGCCAAGGTGTGGAGGATGGGGGGAGAAGGGTAGGAATCTGTGACCTCTTAACAATCTTTCACAGGCTCTTCCTCGCCTCTCACTTTGCTTTGGCCCCACTTGGCTGCCTGTTTCCTCTGAGACCTTGCTACTGTGAGTCCATGCTGATCCTAGCCTTTCTGGGACTCACCAAGGGTCTATCTGCGAAGAATAGAAGCGACTCCACATGGCGCAGATTGGGGGGAAAGGGTGTTGGACCTCAAGGAGCCAGAAGCTGGGAGAAGGCTTTTTTCTCTTGTTTCATCTATTTCCTCTCATTCCTGTTCCAGTTTGGCCTTTTTCCCTCTGCTTCCCCCGACCTACTTTGTTTCTTATTTTCTGTCTCCTTACTCTGAATCCCTGCGACTTCTTGCTTTCCCTGTAATCTGGGCAAAGGATATGAAAGTGGGAGGCTGCTAGCCTAAAAGAGAGTTTCGTTGGCTATGACTTACTGCAGAGTCCAAACCAGCCCTGCCAGACGCAGGGCCCATGGACCCACCACCCACTACCCCGCCATAGCCTCTGTCTCTTAGTTCAGATCTTTATGAAAGGAAAGTGGGTCCTTGATTCTGCCGTGTGCCAGCTCCCTGGATTAGCTGCTCACCCTTAACCTATCAGCCACCACCGCCAAGGAAGATATGGTACAAAATGGCCTCCTAGCTGCACCCCTGCCACTAGGCACTGGACGTGGAGTTCTCCAGAATTCAGTAATGATGTACCCTGCAGCTGTGGGGCTCAATGAGAACACCCCCTGTGTGTCTCCTAGATCCCAGGCAAGGTGCCCTCATGTGTTTGTTTGTCAGCCCCCCAGCCTGCCTGTTCTTCCCAGTGGCCTCAGGAATCACAGTGTTGCTTACTGAAGGGCAAGCCATGGCCTCTCTTGTGATTGAGGAGCTCTCCATCCTGCCTGGAACAGCCACCCGTGCTGCTCCTGTCTTCTGGGGCTGCATGACTGTCAGCTTGTCTTCCCCAGCCTCCATCTCTCTACCCAGAGGATGGATGTAAGGGCCCTTCCTCCCTCCGCTGGGGAAGAGTCAAAGCAATGGCGTGTAAAACACAGTTGATGGTACTGGAACACTGTAATTACTCTATATGATACCCCACATATAGTGCTAATAAATAGGGGCTGGCTTTTCTACTGGTTAGGGATGGGTAGGACATCCTGAGCCCTAGGGATACCATCAGTGACATCAGTCAGGTGACACCTGGGTCTTCTTGGTGGCTGGAGTGTGTATGTGGCACATGTTTGTGTGACTAGAGTGTGTATGTGTGAGCATGTGTGTGTGGCTGGCATATGTGTGCATATTCGTATGAGTCTATGTGTGTGTGTGTGTGTGTGTGTTCAAAGCAGGTCTCTGAGGACCCACAGCCGCCAACACTCTGGCTGATAACCCATGGACTTGGGTGGGGGTCTTGACCACAGGTCTCCTAAGGCCTTCAGCTCCCACCCGAGGTCCGCTCGACCCTACTGAGGCTCAGTGTCCAGTGCCCCAGGGTCAGCCTTGGCCACTCTGGCTGAATCCTGGGGACCAACATCCCATCCATGGACTTTGCAGGCTGTTTTCTTTCCCTTGCCTTCCACCTTGTGGCTGCAGTCTGCTTGGAGGAAGGTTGTTGAAACATCAGCTCAGACTAGGGCTGGACACGGGGTCAAATTAAATTAAAGAAAAATTCGTGAATTCAGTTCCCAGCAGGAGCCCTGGGGAACGGTGACTGTGGACCGGGGACAGGGCAGAGTGGGCTGACTGGTGGCTCTGGCGACAGCTGTTGGCCGTGCTGCCTTTGAGGTCTAATGAGATTGTCTTCATGCTCTTTGTTCTAAGGTCTGGTGAGGTTCAAAGACCTCTCCTGCCTGTGTTTTTGCTAAGTCCCAGCAGGAGCTGGGGATAGGAGGAAGTGAGGGGGGGCTGCTTACCTCTCCTGGACTATCTTCCTGCTGGACTCCCCCCTTCCAGGAGGTGCTGCCTCTGAACTGGGCCCACGGCCCTGATGTGAAATCTCTAGAACAGCAGCATGTTTGGATAAAGCATTTGTGAGGTCAATAGATTATGAAAATTGCTTGGAAAACCAGTGTGTGAGCCAGGCACGGTGGCGTGTACCTGTAAGCTTCAGCCTATGAAGCAGCTGGGGCTAGGGATCATGGTTCGAATCCCACTAGGGGCAACACAGCAAGACCTAGTCCCAAAAAATAGCTGGGTGTGGTGGCATGCGCCTGTCATCCCAGCTACCTGGGAAACTGAGGCTGGGGATTGCTTGAGTCTGTGGTACCCCGGGCAACACGAGCCTGCGGTTCTATGGGCAAAAATAGCGAGACCTAGTCTCAAAAAACAAACAAACAAACAAACAACAACAAAAAGCCCCTGTGTGTGTGTATGTGTGTGTGTGAGTATGAGTGTGTGTGTGTGTGAGTGTGTGTGTGTGTGAGTGTGTGTGTGTGTGTGTGTGTTGGGGGCTGGGGTGGCCTGATTCCTGAATGCACAGCCTCACACCTTCCCTTGCCACCTTTTCTCTTTGCTGACTGTGTAGCACAGTGGCCTGAGCTTGGGTTGAGCACTCGGTTGCATGAGTTCAAATCCCAGCTTTGCTGGTCCCCACTGGCTGGGCAGCTCTGAGCAGCTTGCTTTCCCGCTGGTGCCTGTCAGACAAGGATGCTAGTGGTTCCCAGTTCAAGTCCATTCTCAGGTCGGTCCAAGTCTATTCTTAGGTCGAGACACTTTAGAAGCATCGGTGATTATAAAGGGTGTAGACTAAGCCTAGCTCACTAACTACAGGTGGGCCAGGATGGGAGATTGAATTCATTTCTCTTAAAAACTGGAACATAGAACCTATCTCAAGGGTGACATCATGTGTTTGTTATGAACATTTGTTCTGTTGCCAGCCCCTGTCTTCCCTGGGGGGCTTCTCTATTGCCGAGGTGCAGGCGGTCCAGGATCCCTCTCCTCCCACTGGTGCCCTCGGTGGTTGTCTCTGGCCCATGATCTTGCTTGCACCCCATCAGCACTTCCCTCGGGATCCTGCTGCAGATGTGGAGCGGGTGGATGGAGCAGCCCAGTGTTGATGGTGGCTGTGGGTCCTATCCTGTGGACCCTTTGGTTCCTATCAACCTTCCCAGCCTGATGCCTCAGTTTTCCCAACTGCCCTGTGAGCTCCCCAATCTCTGCCTGTGGCAGAGAGTTTGAGTCCCCTACTCCCAAGCCCTGCCCTACCTCTGGGGCAGTAGGACATCTAGCTGGGCCAGTGACTGCTCTGCAGGCAGCTGACAGAGGAGGGGGGATGGGGTGTGGAGATAGGGAAGTGGGGTGGGTGG
Source organism: Uropsilus gracilis (assembly GCA_004024945.1). Classification (NCBI taxonomy): domain Eukaryota; kingdom Metazoa; phylum Chordata; class Mammalia; order Eulipotyphla; family Talpidae; genus Uropsilus; species Uropsilus gracilis. The sequence continues at coordinate 38,191 of PVHY01010866.1, forward strand.
CGGTGTGGGGGTATGGGGAGGTATGTTGTGATGAGTGCACCTGCAGGGGGCACCCTTGCCAGCCAGAGACAAGCCCTTTCCATCTCCCCTTCCCCCTGTCTGCTGGTGAGAATGTGGAGATGCCTGCCTTCCTGGATCCCATGCTGAGGGCCTGAAAAATTCATGGAGCAGACCATCCTAACACTGGCTACTGACTGAAGAAGAAAGTGTAGCTTACCGAAGCCATGCACTCCCTAATATTGTTCCTCCATGGCCTCAGCAGGCTTGAGATACATTCTTTGTCTTTTCTTTTTATTCTTTTCTTTCCTTTCTCCCCCACGTTTCCCTCTCCCCCCCTCTTTCTCCTCCTGTTCTTTCCCGTAACCCAGGGCCTTGATGGCTACAACATGTTAAGCCCAAAGTATATCATGTTCCTTGCGCTGATCAGGGCAGTGATAATGGTTGGTTATTATTCCCGTCACTCCTCACCCCTCTTCTCAATGTCCTAGGAGCACCCTTTCTCCTAGGGAGGCATCCCCTTTACTCAGAGACCTAGAGACCTTGGCACCAGGTCTACAAATTCTTACCTTCCTCCCCAGTACTTGTCAAAATATTTTTTTCAAACAGCATTACATTGCCTCCTATGAGGAAGCCTGGTGCCAGCTGTTCCACCAGAAAAGTTCCCTCACTCTGAAGTTTTGCCAGTGAGCCTGGCATCCAACATTTCTATTCCTTTGATCTTTAAGAAATGAATCCCAAGGAACCTGAGTCTGCAGCTCCTGGCAGGAGGCTTGCTGGGTGAAGTTCAGGGCCCCTGAGTGTCCGTTCGGGTAGCAAATCTAGAGACTGTCCCATCTGCAAGGGTCCCTGTAATCCTAGGCAGAAGGAAGGATCTGGGGTCTTGAGGATGCACATACTGTGGAATAATGGAACTTAGGGTGATTCTAGAACATTCTAGAAGGAGGAAAACTAGCAAATAGGACATCAAAGGAGTCCAAAAATGAAGACTGCAATAACTTCTGGTGGCAAAGTAAAAGCCCAAGAAAGGAAATGCAGCCGTAGTACATCACTTAGTTCAGCAGTGATAATTTATTTGGTCGTGAAATGTTGACTATGTTGATTTAATTTTAAAAAATGGAGATTTAATTACATTGGGGATGGGTGATGTCAGAAGGGGAAAAGAGGACCGGAACAACCTCCTGGGCAATTAGAGAAACAGATTCCTTCCTCAAGTAGCTATGCTGCCAGAGGAAGGAAAAACTGTCAAAATAAGTATACAAACCTATGATGTTTGTATCTTCCAGAGTTTGGTGACCTGGGGTGGGGCAGGGGTGGAGTGTACAAGAACAAAAGTCCTGATCAGCATAATTCAAGGAATCGGATTTAATATGGAGGACGCAAGAAGTAACACAAGATGCAAATACCTTAATGTCTGCAAGTAAACATACAGGAAAGCCACCAAAAGTTGGCAGTAGTTGCTTCTGAGAAATGGGATGAGAGATGGGTAGGAAGAACCAAGAGTTTGTTTTTTTTTTTTTTTTGAAAAATTGCAGTGCTCTTTATCCTTTAAAACTAGACTTTGAAAATAAAAAATTTAGCAAAGACCTGACATGGATGTGTCAGAATCATGAAAACAGCACTCTCTGTGGGCAATATATTAGCTTTGTGGTTACAGTGCAGTTGGACTCATGGCCTAGCAATTGTTGCTGAGGGAAAGGAGTGGCTGTTAGAGTCTCAGTTTCCTTATCCATATAATGGGAAGATGTGTCTGGCCCCCAGATGTTGTTGGAGAGAGCTAATGTAGGTAAAGTGCCTGTTATGTATCAGCCTGTGGTCCCCTGAATGGTATTTTCTGTAGGTGTTATTTGCAGTTGTTCTGGATGAGGCATTCGTGGACTTGCCTCTCTACTTTCCACAGTGGTTCTCAACTTGACCATGAATCTGAGTCACCTAGAGAGTTTGCCGAGAAGATTGTGGAGCCTGCTCCAGTTTCCAGAGCAGTAGATCAGTGGGGCTCAGAAGTCCAAGAGATGCAAAGCCCTAGGGATGCAAAACTGATGCCATTGTTTCAGGGACGGCATTTTGAGATGCTCCTTCCGTGGCTTAAACTGGTTAGGATGGCTCCAGAGTTGCTTAAGCAGCTATGAAAGAAGAGTGTTTGAAGGACTCTGCTAAGGCTTCTGATAGGATAAGTCTGAGCTTGGGTGAGGAGCACATTGGTGGGGAGCAGGTCAGGGAAGGTTTCACAGAGGAAGCAAACTTGAGCTGAGTCTGGAAGGACCAGAAGATGACCCTGGCCAGGTTGGTTAGCCCAGGGGCATCACAGCAGCGAGACAGCTTGGTGCAGGGCAGACTGCAAGAGAAACACAGCTCTTGCATGCGCGGTGCCTGCTCTTCCCCTCCCCCACACCATTGTAGGAGAGCTCTGAGGAGCTAAGGGGGCTCTCAGAAGACTGTTGTTTGTACATTTGGAGATGCCTTTGAGAGGCTGGTGTAAGGAACGCTGCACTTACTAAGATGTGCCAGGGTCGGCTCCCAGGAGAGATGACTCAAAAGTAAGTTCGCCTTCACACCCTCTAGACAGGGTGTCTTTAATGATTCTCTCGGGTTTTAGTGCGATCATGAGTGGAGGGAGAATATTTCAGAGACTCATAAAGCTTTTAATCCCAGCACTGCCCGTTCCATGGATGTAGTTTCACATCCTTGTGGGAAATGGAGCTCTGAGGCTTAAATGTTGGCATTTCTAGGGGGTAGTTGGTGGGAACAGCAGGAAGACTATGTAAAATGAGATCTGGACCCCAAATCCCAGGTTCAGCTGAGGACACAACCCCCCTGCTTGCAGGCTGCCTCAGCCCCCGGTTCCCTAGCCTTTCTCTTTTCCCATCCCCATCTCGCCTGTTGCTTGGCCATTTCCTCTCTGCTATAAATCTCACCCCAGAGAACTCAGCTTCTTGCCTGCAATAGCAATTACGCACACAAGAGGGTCATCAGTGACACAGATGGTTTCTAGGCATCGAAGGTGTCCATGCTGCGCTGGGGACTGCACCTCTCAGGGGGAACTGCAGGCTGGAGACCTCCAAATGTCAGCACCTATGTCCTTATCCCAAGCTAGTGGGGTGCGAGGGTTGGGGCGAGTTGTTGCAGATGAGGTTCCAGCTCTGTCCTCTCTGCCCAGTGATGCCATGGCAGATGCCTCGCAGGAATAGTCCCTGTGTTGGGACCTTTCCACACCTCACGCTCTTGTTTTGTCCCCTAATTTTCCTAAAGAGGACGCAGAGGAGGAAAGTATCAATCAGCTCGAGCAAGCCGGGCAGCCAAGAGGGTGTATGGGGTACAGACTCTGAGGTCAGGTTGCCTGAATGCAAGTCTAACCTCTCTAGCAACCTGCTGTGTGACTGTAGGCAAGTTACCAACCTCTCTGTGCTTCTATCTAGTGCTTAGAAAGATGAGTCTCTTCAAGGGTCATGGTATATCAAACGGAACAGTGGGTGCCATAGCTGAGTCAGTTATTACTATTAAGTTAGTTCATGGGCAACAAATGGGGGGTGGATTTCCATTTCCTGGCTACCCTGCTGCCCCTAAAGCTGACTTCTGGGAAATGGGGGGGGGGCATTATAGAGGAGCCAGATCCTAGACTCTGGTGTCAAGCCTTGGGGAGCTTGAATCCTGGCAGTGCGACCTTGATCAAGTCTCTTCTCTCTGAGCTATCCTCTCTCTCTTTTTGAAATTTTGTGCCACAAGGTGACTGTGAAGACTAAATAAAACAAGGGAGCTTAGTGTGGGGGCTAAAAGCCAGGCTCTGGAGTCCCAGGGCTTGGGTTAGATTTTCAGTTCTACCTTTTTCCAACTGCTTAACTTTGAGTGACTGACTTTCTTGCTGTGTGCCTCAGTTTCCTCATCTGTAAAGTGGGGCCTTTGATAATCACTTCACACCCCAGGGTTGTTAGGGGAAGGAACTGTCCCCTGCAGGACTCTTTGAATAGAGCTTTGATGCAGAGTGTGTGACCCAAATGTGTGCTGAGACCCTGATGTATATCCATGGGGACCCAGCACACAGGAGGTGTTCAATAAACAACAGCAATGAAGAGGGAGAGGAGGAGCCTGTGAAATTCAGCTTTCCCTCTCACTAACTGAGAAGTCTGAGGACCAGAGATTCAGTCACAGCTGCTCATTAGGAAATTCTGAGAGTTTCTTTTAAATGCCCTTCCCCCCACGAGTCTTACTTAATTAACCTGCACTGGACCTGGCATCGAATGAATTTTTTACACCTCCCCAGGCGATTCGAACAAGCAGCCAGGACAGAGCAGTGCTGGAGTTAGAAGCTCGCTGAAGGATGTGCAGGAGGAGATGCTTTCAGGGCATATCAGGCGTCCTGGAGTTAGCAGCCCTCTGAACCCAGCAGAGGAAGAGGAGGAGGAGAAAAAGGAGGAGGAAGAGGAGGAGAAGGAGGGGGAGGAGGAGGGGAAGGAGGGAGGAGGGGCTGAGTGGGGGTGTTTCAGAGCAGGTGCAGGGGGCTGGTGGGGAGAACAGCGCAGGGAGCCAGAGTGGGAGGGGAACCTGAGCCCAGGATGACAAGTAGGGGAAACTGAATCTCTTTCTGACCAGAGGGACTGCGGGGAGCCGCTAGACTAGACAGAAAGCAGCTGGGGTGTCCACTCTCGTGACCCTGGCTGATTCAAGTTCCTCAAATGTCCCTAAGTCAGGACTCTGAGAATCCCATGAGTATCCTTCTGGCCGGGAGGCTTAGTTCCTGGGAGTGTCTCACCCTAGCACCCTCATAAGTGGGCTGGGAGTGAGTCCATGGTTCAGGGAGAAAAGAGGGGAGACAGGCTGGGCTGAGAGCCCCCCGGGGCCCATCACAATGGTTGCCGGGGCCAGCAGCCGCTCTGGCAGCGAGGGGCCCCGGGTTGCCAGGAAAATGCCAGACTCCCGTGAAGGCTTAATTAGCCCGCTCCTGCCCCGCTGAAGGCTGGGTGGGGAGCAGGTGTTCCTGTTTTCTGGCGCAATTATCCAGGAAGCGCGGGCAGGGGCCCCAATGAACGCGGCTCCAGCTGGGTGCGTGTCCGTGCGGACGTGCGCGTGTGTCTGCCTTGCGTGTGTCACGTTTTAAAGGAGAGTCCACGCTGTCCGCACTGCTGCTCTGTGTATCCGTGAGGAACAAGGACTTTGTGTTTCTAACTACCCTCGGAGCTGCGTGTCAACCCGCTTCACCACCTCGCATGATTGTGCGTGTGAGCGTGCGTGTCTACACATGTATGTGCAAACGGTGGGCAATCTGGACCTGCGGACACTGGCCATTCGCAAGGCTGTTGAGGGGGAACACAGCCACACCAGAACCATCATGGGGCTGACATTCTGCTGGGGGGGGGGGGGGCGAGTCTCCTGGGGAACTGTCCCTGTCTGGCTCCTTTGTCCAGGCCAGGAGCAGGCCACACCCTGGGGCCACCAGTGCCAGTGCTTCCTATGGGCCGGGTAGAGCCCAGCTGCTTCCAGGGCCGAGGCTCTGATGTGGGCTGGGACCTCCAAGCCTGGCCGGGCCACCTGGACCCCGCGTGTTGTCTGTGGGCGCACATACGTCACAGGAAGAACCTTCCAGGCTACGCGCCCGTGTGGCCTTCCGAACAGCTGGGGCTCCTGACGACGTGCGCAGGAAGAGGAAATTAGTCGCCTCCATGGGAGCTGAGGAAGGAGAATCGGTCCAGGGTCTGTCAAGACCAGAGGCTATGAGACCTTGGGGAGACTCACTAGTCATCAGCCGGGAGTGTGATGAGTTGCCATGGATACACAGCACCGCTTCTGGCTGAACCCCTCCCTCATCAGCCGCTTGCCCGGCATCATCTGAGTATCTGCATTGGGTGAGGCTTGGAGCCCCGGCTGACATCGACAGCAAAATAGTGCCCCTACCCACTCCCACCAGCAGCACCACTGCGCCCACCACCACCTCTCTTCTCACTACTGCAAAGACCTACCGGCCCCCTGGGAGTTCGCGGAGTCGCACCCATCTCTGTCCCTGCTCAGGGTCTTTGCAGATGCTGTTCCCTGGCTGCAAAACTCTTCTGATCATCTGTGGTTGACTCTTCCTCCTCTTCCTCCTCCTCCAAGTCTCCACTTGGCCGTGGAGTCTCCAGAGGAGTCCATGCTGATTCCCTCCCCACTACTTCCTCCTCTCTAGAAACAGCCACTTTCAATCTCTTCAGTCATCCCCCCTGTGTTTAACTCCCTGTGGCTACAGGGATGTTTGAATGACTGTTTGTCAGTGTTGCTACAGCCATAGCTTCCCGGCTATGGGAGCCACAGGGTTTGATCTCCACCCTCCCTGCCCTGCCCCTGATACTTCCACCCTTGCACTGTCCCCAAATAGCTGTGTTATCATTTGGGGGGAGATGGCACTCAGTGTTACAGCTGTTAGGATTGCTTCATTGCTTAGTTCTCTGCACCCTGATTATTAATGCTTCTAACCTCCAACTCAGCCAGCGGTCCTAATCTTTCTTTCAACACACTAAGCCCTTACTTAACATTGTTGATATGTTCTTGGAAACTGCAACTTTAAGGGGAGCGACTTAGAATGAAGCCAGTGTTATCATAGGCTAATTGATGTAAACATGAGTTAAGTTCTTTGGGCATTTTTCTGCTCAACACTGCCAAGCTCTAAATAAAAACCTAAAACAGTTCTAAAATTAACCAATCATTTGTATTCATTCATGCATTCAATTCCCCACTCCTTTATGCCAGTTCAGGGTCACTGGTGGTGGGCGAGCCTGTTCAGGCAGCTCAGGGCACAGGCTGGGACCCTCCTGGTGGGACCCTCCCTGAATAGGACACCCCTCATCGTAGTGTTTGTCACACACACACACCCACACTCATTCACATTGAGACACATACTCAATAAAGCTTACACACACACCTCTGGGCTATGGGAGGAAAATACCCAGAGAAATTCTATGTAGACATGGGCATGGTGTGCTAACTTTACATGTGCACAGAGACCCAGGCTAGGAATGGCTGGATTATTTTCTTGCCATGGCTATAACAAAGCTACATGAAGAAACAGTGTGATTTGGAGGACCTGACACATATATCATGCACATTCAACTGTCAGTTTCAGCATCTAGAAAGATGCCCATCCTGGGAGTCCCTGACATTTCCAACCTGCTTCAGTGCCCTCTGCCCTGGCATTCTGGGGCCTCCCTCCTCTCCAGCCTGAGGGTTCCTCTCTCCTGAGTTGAGATTCTTGCTTCCTGGATCCCCAATCTCTCTTCTTATTTCTTGGTTTTGTCCCTCATCTCAATAGAGCACATCCTCGGGCAGTTTCCTGAGAAAGAGTAGGTGGGAAGTAAATTTCTTGAGACCTTGCACCTCTAAAGGTTCTTTACATCCTGGCTGGACATGGACCTGAAGTTAGAAATATTTTTCCCTCAGAATTTTAAGGACTTTGTTCCTTCTTGCTTTCAGAGTGCTGCTGGGAAGGTTAAAGTCATTCAATTCCATTTTTACCCCTCTGGAAGTTTTTCGACTCCTTTCTATGTGGCCAATGTCCTGAAATTTCTACTAACCTTCTGTGACCTTCTGCCTGAAATCTGAGTTGGTATTGTGCCAAGCATTGGAGGAGTTCTTTTGAACTTGAGCTTCACATCCTTCACTTTGGGCACATTTTCCTCAACTATTGATATTTCCTCCCTTCCTGCCCATTTTCTCTTTCTAGAACTCATGATTTGAGCAGCAGAGTTCTCATTTCTTATCACTTGTCTCCTGTTTTCATTTCTCTGTATTACTACCTAAAATGTCCTCCATCTTGTCTCCTAAGTTTTCACTGGGTTTTGCACTTCTGCTATGGTGACTGGGGGTTTATGGGTGATACAGCTGGGAAGGGACACCAATAAGGAGAAATTGTCTGGATGATACACACCTTGAGGGCATGCAAGGAAAGAAGCAGTGTGGGTGGAGTCTGGCATGAGATAATAAAAGCCACCCCCCCCCCAAAAAAAAAGGCAGCATGGAGAGATGTGTTATAGGCTCTCGCTCCCAGAGGGACTATGTGCCATAACTGTGGGGCCACTAGAACAGGCAATGGCCTGGAAGGTCGGCACCCTGGGATTTGGCCACCCCAGGGAAAAGGAAAAGTTAGGAGAAACCAAAGTACAGGCCTTTGATTTGAAAACTGGAATTTGGATCTCTGAAATGAGAGGTTAGCTTGCAGGAAAACTTGGATTCTGTGTACCTCTGAAGAAGAGGAAGTTTCAGGAAACTTGGAATCTTGAGTTTCCCAAAGAAGGAGGAGTTGAACTTGAACTTGCTGGAAACTAGACTTTGTGTGAAATGCCTGCTTCAGCTTTGGAGGGGCAAGCAGGTGCCATCTTGGAAGCATGTGAGGACTTAGAAATTAGACAGTAACTGGGGTAAGAACTGGACACTCACGGCCTCTGTGACTCTTGGAATCTCCTTGTTGGGAAGTAGATTTTGTTATGGGTATTCTGTAAACCTAAGTGGTCCTGTAATTGTGCACAGGTAGAAGAACACAGAGGGAGCCCGGTTTATTTGTTGGTCTATCCTTGCTACTTTCACTGCCGTTGTCGACTGGGTCTCACTACCATATTTTCCCCCAAGAGCTCTTCTTGTTCTCTGTGTCCCTTTTTTATAGCATGGTGATCCTTTCCCACGGCAACATTATCTTCTGTCATCTCTCTTTGGATTAAGAGGGCTTTGCTTTTATTGTGATTACATATTTTATGATTTTCCTCCATGTGTGGTCTCTTCCAGCCCAGTTCCTTTGGCCTGAGTGCCTGTTTAGGTCTTTACGTTCACCTTGGAGGCTGTTGGCAATGCCCCAGGGATCTTCTATTCTCTGCTCTCAATAAAGAGGTGGGCACAAGAGTGGGTGGGAGTGCTGAGCGTCAGCAGGGAGTCCTGGATGTCCATGTCCTAGGAAATTTGCTCTTGGCCTGCCAACTCCTTGTGGAAGATGCCATCTTCCTGTCTTAGAATCAGGTCTGCCTGGCAGGGTTCTGGGAGGAGAGCAAGCCTTGGCACCTTCCATCTGACATCCACAGTTCCCCTAGTCTCACTGTGGTGTTCTACCCTCCCTGAGCCTGGCAGTGCAGTGGTAGGTGACTGTAGGGTAAGTAATTTGGTCAGGTTTTCCCCTCCATTAGCCTCTATGACCAGCATCTGCGGTTTTGCGCCCTCCCCATGCTTGTACAGGACTGAGCCAGTGGGTGTGTGTAAGTGGGTTCACCTGAGCTTAGGAGGCGAGGCTAAAAGGGTTTTTATCATTCTAGATGAGAACGCATAAGGGAGAGCATAGGGGAGAAGAGAGAGCACAGGAGCACAAAGAAAGGGCACAGAGAGCTCGCTCTCCTCCCATCCCCCACCTCCACTGGCCCTGGCACTCCCTAGCTCTGCCCTGCTCTGCCTAGCCTGCCCATGTAACTGCCTATAAAGAAAATACCCAGATCTGATATGTGTGCCTACAATTGAAACTGAGTCAAGATTGAGCAGAAGCCTCCAACCAAGAGGCCACATTTAAAAGTGGCCACATTTAAAAACCAGTTTCCCTCAGATTTTGTACCACCCATGTGTAGCAGCTGCCACTCAAATGCAGTTCAACAACAGGGTTTTATTAACAAGGGAATTAACCTGGAAAACAAAAAGCCATTAATACCACAAGAGGTCAGTTATTTACCCCAAGTACTGTTTAGTCCGAAAGCCCTAAACACATGTCCAAGATGGCACCCCTCCAAACCTGCAGGCACCCTGCAATGCCCAGTCCTTCTCCAGTGTCTTTACTTTGCTTCTCTCTCCAGCTTTCTGAGCTGCTCCGCTTCTCCAAGGCTCTTCAAACTTTTCCAACAGATGCTAATGCAAACTCAGCTTTCGAAATCTGCTGCCTTGCTGTGGCTCTACATGCTCCCTTTACCAGGCCCACCTTCAGCAGCACCTGGCCAAATCCACCAGCCCTGCCCTCAGCAGCCCCTGGTCACCCCCAGCAGCCCCTGGTCACCTCCAGTTTGCCATTCTGGCATCCAATTATACACCGGATATTTCTCTGCCAGCCACGCTCCCACCATGGCTCCTTGCCATCTCCAGCTCACTCTTCCAGGGGGCTTCCCTGGCAGACTACTGTTCTCTCATCTGCCATTCTCATCTCCTTCCCTTTTTTCCTTCCTCACTTCCCTCTCTCCTTCCCTTCTATATGCCCTCTCTTCCTGCTTCCCATTTTCTCTCACTGTTCTTTCTCTCAGACTCCAACCACCAGGGCATTTTGGCGCCAACACAGTTTTTAACTGCGTCACCACCCTGTGTCATAATCTGCATCACAAACAAGGTAGTTGCACTATAGTGACCAACCCAACAACTCTTGCTTAGGAGGAGACTGCAGACTCACTCATCAGGGACCACCACCACCTGGGGCTTGGGTTGAAGGAGCAACTCAGAGCTCTGAGACCCAGGCTCAGAGTGGCTGGAACTTGGGCTGCCTCCTGAGTCCCCCATTCTCCAGTGTCTAGTGAAGACACCACTGGGTCACCTGACCAGGAACCCAGCAGGCTCCAGGGACCTGGATGTTTTTCCTCTCTGACCCCTTGCTAGATTCCCCAGAGTCACTGACTGTCAGAGAGGAAGGCGTAGGCAGCTGAGAAAAAAGACACAAAAGTAGATTTTTTTTTTTCGAGACTAGGTCTCACTATTTTTGCCCATGGAACTGCAGGCTCACGTTGCCCAGGGTATCATGGACTCAAGCAATCCCCAGCCTCAGCTTCCCAGGTAACTGGGATTACAGGTGCACGCCACCATGCCCAGCTATTTTTTGGGACTAGGTCTCGCTGTGTTACCCCAAATGGGACTTGAACCATGATCCCTAGCCCAAGCCACTTCATAGGCTGAAACTTACAAGCACAAGCCACCGTGCCCAGCTTAAAAGTACATTCTATATTGATGACAAGACATATTCGGGTCTCTTTAGATATTAGGTTCTTTTGCCAGTCAATACAGAGATGTTGGGAGGGTGGGGTGCATGCATACTGTGTGTGTTTTGCATGGAGGGTTTTGTGGGTGTGTTTGCATTCATTCTGTCAGTAATTATTTGCAGGGATTATCTATGTGCTGTGTCCCCAGTCCCTAACCCAGTCAGGGCTGGGCATTTTGCATAATGCCATGCAGTGTTGAGCTGGTGATATGCTAGGTACTATGAGTAAATTAAATATAAATCTCTATTTTAGAACACAGTGGATAAAATCATGGATTCCAAAATTAAATGCTGGCACTGTTCTCTTCTAGTGTTGTGACCTTGGACAAAGTACTCAGTTTCTCTAATTTCATCTGCAGAATGGTCCTTCTGCCAGAAAATACTCTCAGAGAGCCACCTGCTTCTGCATCATAGCATGAATTGCAATCATAAACTTATTTATGTACTTATTTTATTAATGACTGTGTTCACAAGTAATCACTGTTAACATTTAAGGGAGGTTCTGTTTCCAATTAGGAAGTATAGTAATGTAAAAAAGACTTTTGTGGAAGCAAAAAAAACCTGAAAAAAAGTAGAAATCATAACTTTATAAAGAACAAACTGCTAGAGAAGAGCAGGAATTCAAAGAAGCTTCAAACAACTGAATTCCAGAAATAAGCTCTTCTCAGAGGAGCAAGAGTGATGGCAGCTCTCACACCTGGAGGACATGCGTGGGTGTGGATGGGCATAAATGTGAATGATGAAAAATCAGCCTGCCTTGGACCAGAGTGTGAGCTCGCAGATCAAATGGACTCTGGAAGAATTCTGAGTATATAAAAGAGATCACTCAGTCTCCCAAGAAGATGGATGAGTCAACGAATGAAGAGATTATTTGGTTCAATGATGTATTCTTTCCACCTGTCCTATCCAAGTTCTTTAAAGGCAGTGGTGGAAGAAAGTTACTTAAGTAGAGAGAAATGACCAGTCTTGTTCATTCTCACAAGGATTATAATGAAGGATCTAGAAGTACTTAAATCTGAATTCAAACCAAAAATATCTGACACGGCAATCAATACCCCTCTCTCCCAGCTCAAGACAA
>PVHY01010867.1:0-50166 GCA_004024945.1 Uropsilus gracilis
ATCACCAAAGAAGACCAGTTCTGTGGGCCTGGAGGAAGAGCAGTATGGAGAGACCCACCTGATAGAGACCTCTCACTATGGGTTTTACTAGCTGAAGCGCTGACTTATTACTGCTCTGAGACCCTCTGTAGACCACATGCCCCCTTGCTGCTGCTGGTACTGGGGGGGTGGGGGCCGTCTCACTCCCCAGCCCACTTACTGGTTAATCATCAATGAATCGGCTACTTGGAGACAGCTCCTAAGGAAAACAATATTGGAGCTGGCAAGAAAAGCAATCAGCTTCTTCTGAACAACAAAATCAAATCCAGGATTGGGAGATCAGCGGGGATACCTGATCCCTTGGACTTGCCACTGTCAAGGTGATTGTCAGAATTTCCACCCCAGTCTGGTACTTTTCACTCTCCGGCAGTGGCAAAGTTGGATGGGTCTTCACGTCACCACATAAAAGGACTCTAAGTCCGTTCATTACAGCATTCACTCACTTGCCAGGCTTTGAAAGACAAGACATAAGAACCCCTCAGGCTTCTGCTATTGTTAATGATTTGGAAAGCAACCTGCTTTTGAAAAAAAGTAAAAAGGCTGGCCAGAGTTTGTTGGTCTGGGAGTGGGCGTTTGAAGTGTGTTAGAAGAACATGTCCAAGGAGACGGATGCCTGCCTTTCAAGAGGCCCCATGAGAACATAGTCTGTGCTTCTTGACACTCAGGCTGCTCCAGTCAGCTCCCTCAAGGCTGCTGTTGGGGACCTGTCAGTCACCTTAAGAAGCAGGGGTGACTATCAAGATCATGAGCTGAGGTCAAATTGAGGGCATGGAGTGAAAAGTTTCAGGATCAGTCACCATTTTGAGGAAGTGTGGAGGAAACTGTAATGAGCCCAGGAGGGTTACTCCAGACCACTAATTTCTTAAGTGAAACTGACCTACAATTCTACTCGCTACCCATCTCTTGTCTGGTTGGAAATCTAGGTTATATGGACCTCCCTGAATGGCTTGGAGTGTCTTCTGCTTTTCTGTTCTGGGCAGCCCCTTGGAGAAAGGATCAGCTGTTCTAGAATGTTTGGTCAACTTGCCTGGGCCTCGTGTGACTTTCCCCTGCGTATTAGGCAAGCTTAGTGATGGCTGGTTTAATCCTTCTAATTAATAGGTGCTCTATTCAAATTTTTCTAGTCTTCCTTCAGTTTGTGTTGTTGTTTTTTTATTCTAGAAATAAACCATTTCATCCAGGTTTGGCAACTTAAAAGACACAGAGTTAACACTAGTTCAAGCCTTAGATTACATCCTTCCATTAAAAAGCCACAAGGGGAAGTCCCTAGGAGTGGGCTCCTTGTTCCATCCCCCTCAGGACAAGTTTTGTCAGAAACCAAATATTTGGGCCCTGGCAAGTCAGCCAGGCTGTACTTTAAGAACCAGTTCTGGGTCAAGAGACCTGGAATTCTCTCCTAGTTCTGACCCAAGCACTTGGAACCCTACTCACCTTCTCTGAATACCAGGGAGGACAATAGCTTCATTTCAGGGCCACCAAGGCTCCTGGGAAGTTACAACCTAATAAACCAGGATCTCACTTCCCAGCATACAATTCATTTCCCAAATGTTCCACTTACACAGTCTCGGGATGCAAACTCAAGTTCTGGAGCAAGAACCCTCACACCCTCCCAGCCTCGCACCTGCCTCCAATCATCCAGAAAATTCTGAGTCCAGGGCAGTGCTTCTGAGTGTAGGGCCCCTGAACCAGTGGTGGCAATTGGGAGCTGGTGAAAGCAAAGGATTCCCAGGCTCTCCACGATAAGCCTTGAATCAGAACCTCTGGGGTTTGGAGCAGTCACCCGTATTTTAAACAGGGCTCCGATCTGATGCTGCGCTGTGTTTGCAAGCCCAAGGTTTTTCCCAGGCACAGCGGCTGCCAAGAGTGTGCTTGGTGCCAAAGCTCTTCAGAACGTGGTACTCTGTTATGATCCATCAACGAGAATCAGGAATGACTGAAGGGGGAGAGGCACAGAAACACTACGAACATGGAAGCCAGGGGTGGGGGGTAATTCTAAAGGACCAAGGGAGAGGGTGTGGCGTGTGCGGCATGGGCGTGTGGGACAACTGCTTCTGGGTCAGCTGCCATCTTGCAAGCACCGAATCAAGCGTGTCTGAGATGTGGCGCCTGGGTGACAGGCACCAGTTATCAGACAGAAGGAAAATGATGCTCGAGAGTCAAAGAAATGGGGACACGAAGACTCAGGACCAACACCAGCAATGGAAACCACCGGCTTAATGGGAATTTGGAGCTCACAGGGCGTCTGTGTGATGTGCCACCGCCCTTAGGTGTGTTCCCAAAGCTAAAGGGTGCCTCTGAATCTGTACAGGAGCAACGCTTTGGCCTATTTAGACAAGACAGGGCTAACCAGTTCTCCAGGACCAGACCACAGGAGAGGGGAGCTTGCCCTGAAGTTTCTCTGCACAGATGAAACTGGTCTGTTCCAGAAAGAAAAAAAGGTGCCTGGTAGAGAGTTCATCTCAAGGAGGAGAAATTATGTCAGTTTAGGGCTATTATGCCTTTGAAGAAGCCAACCACATTCTCCCTTGCAAGCCTAAAACCCGAGGAGTAACTCTGGATCTTAACATATGGATCTATGAACCTGTGCTTAAAGCCAACCACGGCCGCAGGAAGTACTGGGTACACCCATGGATGTAAAAATTCAGCATTTAAAATGCCTAACCCGCACCCTGCCCCCTGAGATCCCAAATCATTGGATCGGGGTGGAGTCCATTTTTAACAAGCTCCCAAGGGATGCTGAGGCAGATGGTCCCCGGACCACAAGGCCATTTGTCATGATGGGAGGAGACTCAGAAGCAGGAGCAGAACTAAGTTGCTGTGCAGCCCTCACAAACAGTGCTGGGGGAATGCAGCCTGAAACCAAAACACCACCCGCCTGAGCCCCGATTTAGCATTTGTTCCCACAGCACAGATCAGGGAAGGCAGCAGAAAATGAGTAACATGTTACATAAGTTGCTTCTCTGTATGCAGAACCTGAATTCATCAAAGAGAAGTTAAAATCATATAAAAAGCAACAGCCCACCCCCAAAACAAATGCTGGGACTGCATCACCAGGATCTCCCCCTCCCCTTCTGCTAGACAAAGATGAGGGCTCCTCTGCTGAAAACACCACTAGCTTGCCCACATGCTAGTGAGAACTGGAACCTTGGGTAGAGTGGTCAGGGAAAGAGTTCCACATTGGGCATAAAGACTGGCTTTATCAAGGATTCCCTCTGGCTAAACTGTAAGTGGAGCTGGAAAGTTCTGAACCCATAAAACCCTCTCTGTGTTGGATCTTGTCTAGGAACAACAAATCTCGCACTCAAAGGTCCCCAGTCTTTTCTGCTGCCCAGTTACTCACAAATTGGATAATATACTAGTTGTAACTAAAGTGTTAAAAGGTTGACAGTGATTAGGGCATCCATCACTCAGTGACCATGGACTACACATGGCAAAGGACTACTATGTAGAAAACACAGACATTACTCTTTTGATGAGCCAGGCTCAGGATTCTTCTCCACACCAGCCTAGACATCTACTCTTGACTTAACTGGAGCATGAACTATACGTTTCAGGAGAAAGTCTTCACTTATCTTCTCATGACTCTATTCCAAGCACCCAGCATGGGTTTTTGAGGAAGTGCTCAAAAACTAAGTGTTGAACTGATGTTGACACCTGATCTACCACTCGCATTTTGCCACAGAACATGCGTTCTAGCCCTCCAGAGTGCATATTCAAAAACCCATCTTCAGGTTCCACCACAGACTTAGGAAACCCAGACTATACAGCATCTGTATTTTCAGTGGGATGCCAGGATATCTTATTATGTCAAATTTGAGGATGTTGCCATCACCCTATAGGGAGTGTCAAGAATACCAACAGATACTATGGGATGTGACAGTAAAAGGACCTCTGGAAATACCCAAAACAGAACAAAGAGAGGTGGGCAGCTTTTTCTCTATCCAGACAGAGATCCAAGTGGCATGGAGGACAGTCACCAGGATGGGGAGAAGTGTGGGGACAGAACATAGAGACAAGAAAGGTCTAGAGAAGCTTCTGAAGTTAACATTGGGCATTAACATTGCTCCCAGCACTGCTGACCTGGCCTATTTTTCCTGGTCCTGGGTAACACACACCATGGCCAAATTATGAACTGGGGACAGAAATGAGGCCAGGGACAGGGCTCTGGCCCATTCAGGAAAGCTGCATGGAATGAGAGGGGCACCTTTGTCTCCACAGCTCTTGCAAGTCTGGCTCTTCCCCATCAGTCTGCAGTGCAGCCATGTGTCCTCACTTTTGGTCCCCCTCCCTCTTGGGGCTGCTCCCAACAGGTTACAGGGAATCATGCCCAGCTTCCTGAGCCTGCACCCAAGGAGCCTCCAAAGAGCTCCTCGCCAGCACCCTTCCTAAGATGGGGAATTCCTCCACCGCCTGCAGCTGTCATGGGAACATCAGACACGGGTGTGTGTGCCAGGCCTCGTTTACACAAGCCCACTCCTCCCCGAGAGACGAATTTTTAAAACAAACAGTTTTTATAGATGCTAGCAGGCAGAGTCATGTCAGCATCAGGGATCCCCAGACAGAAATGTGAGTCAATCTAGGGCAGACTGCTAAATAAATCCCGTTTGAGTGAAATTCTCTCTCTGGAGAAAGGGGAACCTCAAAACGACTGCTCAGATTCCTAAGTAAGAATCCCCGAAGTCATCACTCCCTGTCCCGCCAGGCAGCCTCCACGCACCCTGGAACCTGAAATCACCAGCACTCCATGTGCATCCCCCCGATCAGCCCACGCTGCTCCAGCCTGCCCCACCTGCATGCCAGCACCCTTCTCCCACACACATGCCAGTTCCACCCAGGGCATCTATGGCCTCCTCTTGGACATAAGGCTGAGGTTTCTGGCAGCTAAATGGGAAAATGCCACCACAAAGACACACAGGTATCTGAGAAATGGGGGCACACGGACAACGGGTACAGATGGCAAACTGGCAGCTAGAGCCACAAGGGACTTGAACACTGTGACTACTGAGGAAAAGTCAAGTTTGCAAGTGTGGACTCTCTGGATTGTGGCTTCCATGACTCGGTGAGAGGAAGGAATCCACCATCCCCGCCAGGTTACTTCCATAGGAAGATGGTGCAAACCCCAAGAAAAATGGAGGGGATGGGGTCTGAGCAGCAGTAGGACTCCCTACAGAAATCAGGTGGCAGGCGAGAATCTAGCCTATGGTTTGGGGAATCCTAAGTCCAAACGAGGTCTAAGAAAGAGGATCTGATGCCCAGCCTAGACCCCACCCTGGGGACACTGTGAAGTGAAAGTAGGGGCTCCCTGAGGTCACACTACCCCAGAAAGGCATCGACCCTCTGGGGACATGAGTCCGGGATCCTGGTAGGAGAAGACTTGGGATTGCTCAGAGAAGAGGCCCTGGAGTGGCCACCATGGCCAGGGGTGTCATCAGGAATGGTCCATGATCCCAGGCCTGGGCTGGGGCATCAGTGCCTCAGTCTCCCCACACAGTGTGACCACTGTGGGCACATGCACAAGTCACATGGTTGAGAGATGAAGGGAGAGTCACAGCCTGGCTCAAAGTGCATGGTGGGGACAGGTGGGGTCTGAGGATCCCCCAGCTGCTCACACAGCCCCCTGCCCACCTCCACCAAATGCAGACACAAGAGAAACCCCAGCTACGTACCGAGCCCGTTCTCTGCCAGTGCCGTGTGGTTGACGTCACACTCGCCAAGCTCTTGATCGCCCATGTGATCACTCAAATCCAAGCCTGGCTGATGGGACCCATTTCCAAAATGCCTCTCGTCCTTCTCAGAACCAGCATCCCCGTTTTCCAGCCCATTCTGAGCTTTCTTCAGAGGCATTATTTGTAAGCCACTGGGGGTAGTCCTGTAAGACACTGTCTTGGTGGCCCGGTCACCACCAGCAGGGGGCTTGGCTGAGTACCCTTTCTTGGGCCTGGACAGGGAGGGGGTGATGCGCTTCCGTTTATGGGAAGTCCCTTTGCTTTTGCCAGATTCCGGAGGCCTGTGGGGCAGTTTCTCCACCAGTGTGCCTCGGTTGTCGCGCAGGAGCTTAGCGGCACTGGCTGGCTTCCCAGACTTGACCCTCTTGTCCTTGGACACGTGCAGCCCATTGAACTCGTCGATGAACTCCTCACAGTGCAGCAGATGGTGCTCTGGCTCCCATGTGTCCTCTGTGCTCCCATAGCCTTTCCATCGGATCAGATACTCCCACTTGCCTTTCTTGTTCTTCCTCTTGTCTACAATCCTTTCAACCTGGAATACAAGAGGAGAATCAGAAAAGAGAGCAAGAGGGGAAAAAACTGGTCCATCCCAGGCAACAGGAACTGCACAGGCCCTTGGGCTAGAGGCATCTGCTCCAGCCACAGGCAAGCCCTTGGTTAGCACATGCATCCAGCAATCCAGAAGCCTGGCTCATTGTAGCACACCAGGAGGGAACCAAGCACCCAGGCCATCTCCCATGATGGATGTGTGATGCCCAGCCCAGCTGGTGAAACGCCCTTGTCCATCTCGAGTTGACATTTGCTCGATATTACATTCTGGGTTTTCACCAAAGATCTTTATTCTTGTATTGAACCAAGAGAGAATCAGATGTGGAAAGATCAGCCCAGTACAGGCTTTGCATGCTTCCCTCTGACAATACTAATGTATACTGAGCATGTGCATGGTAGCTGCTGTGCTCCTACAACCTTACTTGGAAGCACAGTGATAACAGCAACACTCATGGGGCAGGTGGGCACTACTAAGCTGGGCATCAGCTCTCCCATTTTGTTTTCATCTCACCAGCACCGCATGTGGTCTCCCCATTTTCCTGTGAGAAAACATGGGTCCAGATGGAGTCACTCACCCCTATTCCACACTGCTAAGGGCAGAACTGGGGTCTGAACCACTCTCATTCCAGACCTACACTCTTAATCATACCAACCCTCTCAGGTGTAAAATCTTCCCTACTGATCAAAACTGACTTGAGTTGACAAGTCAACCTGGCCTCCCCATTCAGCTCCTCCAGCTGCATCACAGGAGTTGGGCAACAAGAAGATCTCTCTCTCATCAGTTGAGAGCTGATGTATCTTGCATAACCCCATGGGGTACACACTATTATTATTCCCTTTTGATAGATGAAGATATTGAGTATGATGCAACTTGTATGCAATACATGGCTACGACAGAGTGGAAGGGAGAGCTGGCCCTCTGTCTGTCTGGTTCTAAAGCCATGCGCTAGTGTCAGCGCACCTTCTCAGATCAGAAAACCTCCTGTCTTCCCACGGAAGAACACACTTAGGAAAATGCCAGTGCTGCCACTAGTAATAGATCTATGGAGAAGTATAGATGATGGCTCATTTATTATTCTTTCAACCTTGCTGCAGATCCTTAAATTTTTTAATTAAAAATTACAGAAAGTTTCTAATGTCCTCCTTCCCCCCAAAGAAGCTCTATTTCAATGACAAAGTAAGCCACATATATTCAAAGTAAGCCACTTATAGTTAAAATTGTATTAGATTTCAATGTCAACATAACATAGTTTTCAAGAATGAAATTTTGACCCAATGAAATTAAGTGGTCAAGAAAATGCCCTCAAAACTTATAAAAAAATAATGAGAGAAGTGAGTACAATTAGACTTGGTAATCATTGAAGATGAGGAATGGGTACATGAAGATTTATTATATAACTGTCCATATGTTTATATGCCTGATTTTTTTCATAATAAAAAAAAATAAAAACATTGAAAAGCAAGATCTTCTCCCAGTGGACTATGAACAATGGAGGCCATGCAAAATAATTAAATGACTTTCATTGCTTCGCATTTAGTAAGTAAATAGGTAGGCCATACTGTCTCCTAATGTATTGCTTCTTCACAGACAATTTTAATTGACTTAAATCAAATTGTTCTATTTCTATTAAATTTCATTTTTTATAAAATGCTCTGTGAACATCTGTTTTAGATTTATTACATCATTTTTAGATATATCACAGACTCTATAACAGTTTAAAAAGGTAAAATAATGCCAAACTAATTCAAATTCAAATATTGGTTCAAGGAATGAGGCTAATTGAGTTTTAATTTGTGATAATGCTTCAGAAAGTCAACAAAGATTCTGGAAGTCTGCAGTTTTGCCTATCTGTGGAACTTTGTAGGGAGAAACTCTCTGATGGTTTACAGAGGTAAGAAAATAAACAAGCAACCCAGAACAGCCTGAAACAGCACTATTCCCAAGAACACCAACCTAGGAATGTCAGATACAAGTCCAGATATTTCATGGGAGCAAAAAGGATTTGTGGTGGTATAGTATAGAGATCGCCAAGCTTCAGAGAGCACAGGCATGGCTCCCAGAATGGAGAAGCTTCCTCCCCAGGATGAAGCAGAAAACCATGTGAGGAAAATAGTCAATATAATGAAAAATGGGTGTGTGAGTGGGTGGATAAGTGAATTATGAATGGATAGTGGGATGTACAGGAGTATGGCTACTTGGATGTATGGACACACAGATGGACAGATGGACAACAGGTGAATGGATAGATGGATGAACAGAAGAAATGAGTGGATAGTAACCCAAGTGGGTGGATGATCACAGGAGTGGGTCATGGGATGTGTGGGTGAATGGAATGAAGGATAAATGGAAAGTTAACTAATAATAGATGAGTAATAGGTGAAAGAGTGGTAAAGAGGTGAGTTCAGGAATGGATGGGTGAATGGAGGGATGGCACTTAGTCATTAGTCATCAAATGAGCTTAGTAAACTATTTTATAGTACAGGCAATACAGCAAGACTATCTGGTTTGAATTTGCTACATTTTTTGTCATGTGCTCTTGAGCAAATTACTAAACCTCTTTGGACCTCAGATGACTCATAGCAAGAGGAAATAACAGCCCTACCTCATAGGGTGGTTGTGGAGCATACACAAATAAGCAGTTTTAGATTCCACAGTAAAGGTCACTTCTTCTTGTACAAACCTTGGTAGTATCTAAGCAGAATGCCTCCCCACCCTGCAGAACAGGACCCCCTTAGGATAATCAGATCTATACTGGTAAGAGTGAGTCCAACTTAGAAAAACCCTTCTAAATGTGGGAGATGGTGACAAACAACAGACCACTTGAAAAGCCTGGAGAGTCAGCAAGGGTGCAGTGTCCACACAGCTATGGGAACCACAATGAAAGAAGAGATTGATTTTCTTCTCTTCAAGTTACTAGCAAACTAAGTCACAGAGACACAAGTGGCATTTTAGAGGACAGAAAGGCCAGCTTCCACCTCTGGTCCCAACCAAAAGCCAAAGGGTGGCTGGACAAGATTTTCTACTTAAATTAAACCAAAACCAATGACCAACAGTATTAATGCCATCATCCTAATAGCCGGGTTAGAGGAGTGGTGAGAGGCAATGTTGTCTCAGGCACTTTTATCCAAAGGACCCTGGGCAAGTCAGTCAATATATCTAGTGTCCACATCTGTAAAAGAGAAGAGTAGTGGAAGCAGAAGCTTCACATGGGGTCATCAGGAGCAGGAACGAGATCCAGGGAGAGTGTTTGAGTACCACAAAGCACTAGGAGGAGATGAGCAGGGTTGCTCTGGCAAAAGTGCTTTTATATATGCATTATCTCCTCCACAGTCTAAACATTTTAAAAATAAAATGAACCATGCTTTTTTGGGTTCAGAAAATCAACTGCTTTTTTCTGAAAGACCAAAATGCCCTCAGTTGCTCAAAGAACAGCTGGCTCCCATGCCACCCCTCAGACTTTGAACCCACCATCTCCCAGGATCTAATCTTCTTTACATCCCTGTGTAGGTTTTCTGACACTCTTTTCTCTTCTCAGGAGACTCACACAGAGTCAGAATTCTAATGTATTCTGTTTATACAAAAGTCAGCAATTCTTAGGTCTGGATCCTGCATAGGAATGGAACCCTCTGTCTGGGAAACACCTTCTCCACTGTCTCCTAACGTATCACACCTAATGAAAACAGAGATGTGGGTCCCCTGGCACTGGCACCTGCACCTGTGCACCTGTACTCCACGCTACCCACAAGATCTGGTAAACTACCTGAGCTCTCAGGTCTCCAAAGTGAAGCAAGCACCAATTCCCTCCCTGGCCCCACTCCTAACCAGCTGGTGTTGAAAAATTGTGGGCTCACACAGACAATGCCAGCTTCTTTGTTCAAAGATAAACAATCTGAGAGCATGAGCTCTCCCTTAGAGTGTGACCAAATCATTCGTTGACATGTACTCCCCAGGATCCTGGTCAATATGAGATGCTACCCAACTGCAGGTGGGCACAGGCAAGCTACGATGCAGATGTGCAGGGAAAAGCATCTGACTACCTCATTAGGAATAATGATGGAAACTGCCATTTCTGGTACATGCTAATGCCAGCAACTGGGCAGTTAGAAGTCAAAATTGTGCCTCAGACTTAGACTTTTGGCTGGGCATCATGCTCACCCTTCAGGTGGGGCTCAGAGAAGGTATGTAACTTTCCCTCCATCACAAAGTCGGTAGGTGATAAGCCAGGATAGGAAACCCTAGTTTGTTGGACTCATTAGCCCAAGTGCTTAGCCACCCAGCCACACCTCACCATCAGGAAGCCCTCCAAACAAAGCAGGGTCCAGCCAAGTTCACCGTGCAGTCCTGCAACACACAGAGACAAGCAGCAAAGGAGGATGTGACAATCGACATTCCATGTGTCAGGGAATGTCAGTGTAGATAAGATGCGCCAGCAGCATTGCTGACCAGACAGCAAGCAGGGCTGATGGGGGGCAAACAGCAGCACCTGGTAACAGACTGTGGCAGAGGGGCTGGAGATATCTCAAATAGGATGGATGGAAAGGTTTCACTGAGAAAGAAGAACTGAAGCTAAGAAAGAACTGGTCTTTAGAGATGGAGAAAACTCCAAGTACCCAAAGGTGTTTCCAAACAGAGGAACAGCCTTCTCAACTCTCCCTGGGGACCAACCACGTAACACCACCAGCACCTAACCCCATTCAGCACTGGACTCTGCAACAGCAATGGATGGCGCCTGATGAACTGACTGTGCACTGACCCATGGACAGTTGGGTGGGGACTGGGCAGGTGCGCTGACAGCCACTCTGCCTGTGTTGACTACAGTGCAGGATAGTCGCTGCATTTGCTCTTCCTGTGGTTCTTTTCATCATGTTTTCTCTTCTCTAGCTTATTCTATTGGGAGGTTATGGGATATAATACATAAAAACACAAATGATGCAGAAACTGACTATATTATCAGTGAACCTTCTCATCAACAGCTGGTTATGAGCAGTTTTTAGGGAAGTCAAAAATTATACACAGATTTTTGAGTACATTGGTGGTGAGGGGGAGATTTCCAGAAGTCCTTCTTCAAGGGTCAATTGTATATTATATGTGTATGAAAATATGTATACTTAAGCTCATTTAATTTTCAAAATAGCCTGACTTTTTTTTCCCCATAAAAGATGAAACTGAATAAGAACCATGGCCAAGGTGGCCCCTCTAAGAAGCTAAGGTCTAGTCTGCTGCTCTTGGTTCCAGACCTTACACTTCCAGTGATGACACTACATTCACTTCCACTTTCTGCAGGAGGCCCAGTTTACCTGTGGCTGACAGCATCCCTGTAGCCCCTTTACAGGCATTAGGAGCAATGAGTCTCCCAGGTTCCCCTACTTGCCATGCGGCCTCCCTTCCCTTCAGCTCCTTCTACATCCCAGGACAATTCCTTGGAGGGCTGGCATTCCACAATCTGGGCAATGTGGTCCTCAGCAAGGATGAAGACTCGTGCTGAGAGAGACTAGGCTGCACATTTTCTGTTCTAGAATGCTGTGATTGCTTTTGATTACCTGGTCAGATAAGGTAGAAAGAACAAGAGGTGCTACCTGCTCAATCCAGCCAAGTGCATAAGGAAATCATTGCTTCCTGAGAAATGCAGCTCAGAGCCTGGTTAGTCAAGCTCCCCTCCAGGCAAGGGTCTGAATGGGGAACTCCATAGCATCCTCCTGATGAGGGGAGCCCAAGGGAAGACTTATACCCACTCTTTTTGGAAAATCCTAAACCAGAGTTCACTTTAATCAAGAACATACAGACAATATTATCGCCTGATATTTTATAAAAATTTTTAAAGTGTATCAGAGCATACTCATATCTAAATTCTCAGAAAAATCATACTCTCAAAAGGATTACTGTACATTGTGGGTAGCATTTCTGTTGGGTTTCAAAGACTCCAACATTTAACCTCTTTTTTTAAAGGCAAAAAGAAAATGATGAAATGAAACCAATAGATTGAGAAGGAAACTGAAAGAAGCTTCATTTACATAAGAAAGGTTACATGAAAATCAAAGAAAACCCAAGCAAAGAACTGAAATTCCCACTGGAACTAGCAAAAGACAGAATCAACATGCAGAAAATCAAATCAATGATGTAGACTACATACATGAAAAGCTCTCTAAGAATTTGGAAGGACACAGTGATGTTTAAAGAAAGCATTCAAAAAAATGAGAACAGATACACAGGAGATTTAATAGAGACTCAACCAAGTAAGTCCAGAAGAATGAAAAAAATCAAGAAGGGATAAGAACATAAAAGAAGAAATCTGTATCTCGAGTCTTTTGGTAAAAAGAAAATCTCCATGGTAGAGCAAACAGAGATGACAACAAATCATGTTTATTTCTATTCTTATAAGACCTGTTAATTTCAAAAGAAAGACAAAGTAAACTCCCCATTCTCATGCTCCAATCTTCCCTTTCTAAAATGGGGGAAAGGGAGAAAGAATAGATAGGGAACCCTATCTAAAATCAGGTGGACTTAAGAGAACATTAAATGCCAGAATACAAATTTGGAAAAAAAATAATAAAAACAAAAATTTTAAAATCAATCAAATGGACCTTCAGATGAAGAAAAGTGGGAGACATCTGTGTGAAGGGACAAAACAGAAAATGTCCATTTGAAAAATGAGCCTGAAGGATCCTGCAGCACCAGAAAAAAAAGTTGTTCAAAAATTAAATAAATAAGTAACCCTAAATGATGGAGACATGTCAAAAGAGCCAAAGGAAAGAGCTCCCAAGTGTCAGAGCTGGCATAATTTGAATAAAAAATTGAGTACTCTATGTGACCCAAAAAATAAAGTGAATATCCTTGAGTTCATCTGACATAAATATGTGAGTATTAATCAGCAGTTGGCCTGCAAGCCAAAACTTGTCTGATGACTGCTTTAAAAATAAAGATTTATTGGAATATACATACGCCCATTCATCTGTGTATTGTCTACGGCTGCTTCACACTACAAACATTCAGTTAGTTGCATGAGAGAAGCCATATGACATTCAGAGTCTAAAATATTTACTATCTGGCCCACTACAGAAGTTTGCTGACTCTGGGGTAAATAACAAATGGGGAGAAAAGACAAACATTCCTCACAAAATGATTGCAAATAACAAATGAAAAAAAAAAGAATAAAGGACATAGAGAAATCACCATTTGAATAGCAGAGTCATAATTACTCTGTGCAAGATCCACAGATAGATACTAAAATTAGTGGGTAAAACTTGAAAGTGAAAAGAGGATATTTGCATAGACTCAAAGTACCCTCTGGCATATTTATTAACTACTGCAATAGTTTTAGAATCCACCAATGAATACTCTCCATTTAGGAGGTAAGCTTAATTCTTCCCCTCTTGAGTGAATGGACTTAATGATTCCTTTCTTATGAACAGAGTACACCAAGGGAGGAAAAGCAGCTATACAGAGGAGCAAACTGACAAACACTGTGACTACCTCCCATTAATAATCATGTTAATGTCATGTACGTGCTAACATGATTCACCAAGAAGGACTTCCCCTGGATGATATCATTCCCCCAAACCATATATAGGCATGAGGAAATACCAGACAAACTCAAAGAAAAGGGCAATCGATAAAATACCTGCCCAGTACTCATGAAAGAAATATGAAGGTCATAAAGTGCCAGGAAAGATCCAAGATACAATCTGGGGTCAGAGGAGGTTGCAGAAAGGAATAACAATGCAATGTGGCATCCTAGAGGGGATTCTGAACTAGAAAAGGAAATCTCTGGGACATACTGTGAAAGTCCAATAAAGTTACTATAGGTAGTTTAATTTCCAGCACAGCACTAGGAATGTTAGTTCCTAGTTTAGATCAATGTACGTGGTGTAAGATGTAGATAACCCTGAAGACTGATTAAGGGCTAGATGGCAAATCTGTATACAACATACCTTCTGAAAATACACAATTATTTCAAAACTGTGTTTTTTAAATGCAATAGTAACTTATAATAAAAATTAAAAATAAAGTCATGTGAGTAATAGTAACAATCTTAACAATTTAAAGTATAGATTATATACTCATTGACTGAGTGATAAAAATTGAAATAGTGAGCAAAGAACTACCAGGCAAGTTCAAATTTTGTAAAGAACATCAAAGTAAAATCAAGATGCAAAATGCATTTAATAGGACAGGAAGATTTTACAAAATTGACAATACTCACTAATTGCCTAATAGTTAGAAACTTTTTCATGTTAAATAACAGATCAAGCCAGGCACGGTGGCTTGTGCCTGTAAGCTTCAGCCTATGAAGCGGCAGGGGCTAGGAATCACAGTTCGAGTCCTGCCTGGAGCCTGTAGCGAGACCTAGTTCCCAAAAATAGCTGGGCATGGTGGTGCGTGCCTGTCATCCCAGCTACCTGGGAAGCTGAGGCTGGGGATTGCTTGAGTCTGTGGTACCCCAGGCAACGAGAGCCTGAGGTTCCACGGGCAAAAATAGTGAGACCTAGTATAGATAGATAGATAGATAGATGATAGATAGATAGATAGATAGATAGATAGATAGATAGATAGATAGATAGATAGATAGATAGATAGATAGATAGATAGATAGATAGATAGATAGATAGATAGATAGATAGATAGATAGATAGATAGATAGATAGATAGATAGATAGATGATCAAAAAAGTAACTTTAAAAAATTCATCAAAAAATTGATAGGAATGATTTAAGCTGAACACTGACATTCAATACTTTTAGACTCAGATCAAGCAGATGGAAATTGTGGACATAAAGAATCTGAATAATATACATGTGATGGTCATTGTAGTAAATATTGTATTTGTATTAACATAACCTCTGACTGCATAATCTACAAAGAAAATAGACTCTACAAAACTTAAAGAAAACCACTAATGGAACAGTAACAAATACTGATTAAACACTAAAGTATCAGAGGAAAAGCCTAATGAATGACAAAAAGACGATACTATAAAAACTGTATCCTCTGAATACTTACTTAGAAATGGAAAATAAAATGACTCTAAGTATTCATCAGATAAAGGGAGAAGAAAAGTCTACAATAATTTTTTTAATCAAAAATGAGTACACATATGTCAAAGTAACATGGATACAGGACAAAGGGAGGGATAGAGAAGGGTAAGGAAAACAGATCAAATATTCACCATGAGTAATCAAAATGAAATAAAAAGAGCACTCCTGGGGAGAAAGAAGAAAGAATAAATAATAATAATTATTCATGAACACAAAGGTAAAAATAATTCTCAGAAAATAGAAACAAATTGAAATTAGTAAGAGGCCAGAAAATAGGAAAAAATACTGAACCCATGACATTAAAAATACAATTCCTGAGATAAAGAGAAAAAAGGGCTGAGTAGGTAGCTCCAAGGGTCTGGACCCACACAGAAACAAATAAGAAGCAAATAAAAATGTCCAAGTCAATTTTTTAGATTTCTGAAAAACAGAGTATATGGCAACCAAACAATCACTGAATCAAGAAAAACAACTTAAAATAGTTAGAAAGTTTTTTGTCCCTCTGACTTATCCTTGGCCCACCCCTTCCTAGCACAGCAGCAGTTCTCACTGGCAGCCCACAGTCCCCATGTAGGGCTCTGGTTCTTGGTTCTGGAGGGACCAGAGAGGACCTTATCATCAAAGAGCTATGCTTGCTCTCATTTGTCTAGGGGCTACATGAAGGACAGCCATAAGTACTTGCTTTTGTTTTATTAAACTTGAGGCTCACACAGAAAAAACGGTGACACACAGTCCTTCTTCCAAAACAATATAAGGCAAAATGAGCAATCTGCTGCCAAATGGAGCAAAAGAGTACACTTGAGAAAAACAATAGATGCACCAAAGTATTAGGAAGAAAAGCTGGAAAGCTTCTTGCAAAAATGAGGACATTGAAAAATGCCTTTTTATCTGCTCCCAGGAATGTTAGGGGATACAGACATTATGAATAGCAATGTGGAGGTACCTCAAAACATTAAGAGAAATGCCATGTGAACTAGTCATCCCATTTCTGGGTACTTTCCAAAGAACATAAAATCACTAATTCAAAGAGTTACTTGCACACCCATGTTCAAGGCAGTATTGTGCACATTAGCCAAGAGTTCAGAACAACATAAGTGCCCATCAACAAACTGGATAAAGAAAATGTGATATATCTACATAATGGAATACTACTCAGCTATTAAAAAAAAGGAAATTCTTCCCTTTCCAACAATATGGAAGTAGGGGGCATCATGCACAGTGAAATAAGTCAGACTGATAAAGACACTGTATGACTTCACTCACATGTGACTAAAGAAACAAAACAAATGAATGTGCTAAATAAAACAAAACCAACCTTTAAACCATAGAAACAGGAGTGTGGTTATATAGGGAAATGGGGGAAGGAGGTGGAGCACTAGGGAAAGGGGACCACTTTGTGATGATATCAGGATGGTAACTAGAATTTCAGGGGAAACATAGCACATATAGATGTTGATTTTTAAAGTTGTACAACTGAAACATAAATAATGTTATAAACCAAAGCTGCTTCAATTTAAAAAAAGTCTGTCTGTGCTGGAAAATTTAGATAGCTATGCACACACCCGGAGCAAAATGCTTGCTCAGTAAAAATCCGATACACCATAAGCTTTCACCAGTGGCTGATCTCTAAACTCTATATGAGCAGAGAAATGAAGACTAACAAAGAACTGTTATGTGCTTAATACTGACTGCAATCTGAAAATCTATCTATCTGAAAAGCATATGGCGCCCTTATTTTTTTCCTTCCACCTCTTCTTTCCTTCTTCCTTTTTCCTTCCTCCCTGTCTTAGCCCTCCTTCTTTTTTCCTTTCCTCTCTTCCGCCCTTCCTTCCTGTCTCTGTCCTTTCTGTTCTTTTTTTCTTTCTTTCTCCTGGTATACAAGAAAATCTGTTACAATGCACTTAACACAATCTAAAAAGCAGGTTTCCAAGACCAAAATGGAAAAGAATACAGACATTATAAAAGCTCCTAAGCAAATAGCAATAAACCCCCAAAAGTCACATACACACACACACACACATACACACACACACACATGCACACACACAAATCCAGATAAGAAAGGGCCTGGCTTTCAGAGTTATCATATTATAATGTCCAATCTGGACCACATTATAATGTCCAAACTGTCCAGATTTTCACAAAAATAATTATGAAACAAACAAGTTATAAGAGAAAAGTCACAGAAACTGTCCTCTAAGGAAGGACAGATACTGAACTTAAAGGTTTTCAATCAATTTACTTAAATATGCTCAAAGAGATGAAACCATGGGCAAAGAGTTAAAGCCACTTGGAATAACAATGTCTCAGCAAATAGAAACTATGAATAAAGAGATAAAGATTATTAAGAGAAAACAAAGTTGGGAGCTAAAAATTACAGTCACTTTAATGACAAATTTACTAGAGTTTCCACTGAAGGTATAAATAAGCAGAAAAAAGAATCAGCAATTCTGAAAATAATTCAATTTAAATTTCTCAGTCTGAGCAGCAGAAAGGAAAAAAATGAAGAAAAGTAAATTGCAGCATAAGAGATATATGGGGACATCACCAAAGGTAACAACAAACATAATGGGAGTTTCAGAAGGAGAGAGAATATTTAAAGAAATGATGGCCAAAATTTTGAAATTTGATGAAAAAATATGTGCACACATTCAAGAAATTCAACAAACTCCAAAAAACTTCAAAAAAGATAAACTCAAAATGCTCACCATTAACAGGGGGAAGGAGGAGAACAGGGGTAAGAACAAAGAGACAAAGAGGGAAGCAAGCACAATGGACTGTGGTGGTGGCTTTTGGGTGACTTGGTGGTGGGTACACTATGGTGGTGATACCTGATGGGGGTATGCTTATATTGCCTCAATTAAAAATTAATTAATTTTTCAAAGGATATCCACACTGAGTCAAAGTACCAAAAAAAAAAAAAAGTTGAAAGACCATAAACACAGAGAGAATATTAAAAGCAGTTAAGAGAGAAACTAACTACCATATACAAGGAATCCTCAATAAGATAAACAGTTGATCTCTCATGAAATCATGTTTTTAAAGTTCTGGAAGCAAAAAAAGTCAACCAAGAATTTTATATCTGGCAAAACTATCATCCTTCAAAAATGAAAAAATTTATGACAACTGAAAAACAATTTAAAAACCCGAGTTAATATATCACCAGTTGACTTCCCTTACAAAATAGGCTAATGGAGATTGCTAGAGGCAAAATTAAAGGACACTAGAAGTAACTTGCTACTTAGAAATAATTTAAGAAAAGATAATAACATAGGTCAAATAAAGGCTAGTATTACTGCATTTTTTGCTTATAAGCACTTTTCTTGTTTCTTATATGATTTAAAAGATGAAACTATAAAGCAATAATTACAGGTGCATATTAAGGGTACAGAATATACAATAGAGAATTTAGGATAATAACAACAGATGTGGGGGAAATGGGCAAGAGACATAATGCATGCTATTGAAGATAATCTGGTATCAATTCAATAAATTTCTATAAACTTAGGATGCTAATGGTAGCCCCATAGTATACCACTAAGATAATATCTAAACAACATATAGGAAAGGTAATGAGAAGCAAATCAAAATGATACATTATTGGAACTAACATTTAGACAAGGCAAAAAGAAAAAGAAAAACAGGCAAATTTCTGTTAAATGCTACTGTTGGAAAAATAGAGGTTAATAAATCACAAGTAAAATGAGAATACAGACAAATTACATGCATGTGATACCGTGCATCCCAGCATGCTGAAAGTTTGAAATATGGAATGAAATGTGTATTATAAAATAAAATATACATTACCAAAAGTGACTATGAAGCTGAGAACATAAACATGGTAAAAACTAAGCAATCAGTAGGTACATTTACTAGAATTGCATCATACTCCTTATCAAATACCATGTTTGATGGCACAAGGTGAAATAACTTCTTGAGAGAGCAGAGAAAAAAATCATCAGTAAAGAAAATGATCTCTGAAAGCAAAAATATACCAGGAAAGTCTTTCAAAGTGAATAAGAAAGGATTTCTCAGACAAAAACTAAGGGAATTCATCACTAGCACACCTACTTAACACAAAATGTCAAAGCATGTAGTTGAACAGAAGGAATGTAACACCAGACAAAAACCAAGATCTAGAGGGGAAAAAAAAGGAACACTGAGCATGGATAAATCAAGACAAAATTAAGATATTTTTTAGAATAAAGTGCTCTAGAGAACCTTATTATTTTACATTATTTCACAGTCTTCTCCTACTATTTTAATTTTAAACCATGTTTTTATATTGAAACTAGATTACTCAAGGATAGTGTATAGCTTTATCAGAAGAAAGAACAGCAGCAATGTGTTGTCTCTTCAAGGCATGTGTGAAAGTACTATGTATGGCAACAATGGGGAGGTGATAAGACCATACTGTCACTGTTTCATTACAGGACATGTGAAGCAGTGTAAGTCATTAAGAAGGTATGTGAAAGAGTGAAAATATTTAATGCAAGTCTTAGGGATATTAGTTTAAAAAAATAAACAAGAAAAGTAAATCAATGCAGAGATTAAAAGGATCATAGAAAAACTGACCTTTAATTCTTTTCACATACAAGAACATAGAAAAATGCAATGACAGAAGAAATAGAAAAAAACAAATGACATAAATATTTTACCATGAGTATATACTTATGGTAATATAACGGCATAAAAATCAAATTAGAAGACTGATATTGTCAAATTGGATGAAAAAGCAAGATCCTCCACCCCTACAATATGCTGTTTCTAGGTAATTAACTTTCCCTATAAAAAGATGAATTAAAATCAAATTGATGAAACAATGTATTGCAGAACAAGAAGAAAGACTGCATAGCTAAACTATTATCAGAAAAAGTGGAGTTCAAAACAATATTAGTAAACACAAGCAGAAATCTTCAAGAATGTATTTTAGTGTTTATGCACTTAACAACCGATTTACAGATATTTGATGGAAAATTGAATGAATGGGAAGGAGAATCAGATACACAATTAGAGTTGAAGACATCAGCAATATTCTTCATAATTAATAAAACGGTGAAAATAAAAATCAATAAGGATACAAAATACCTGAAAATGCTATAATGAACCTGACTTAATTGACATTTGTAAAGGATCTCACACAAAAACAACAGAATATACATTCCTCTTAAGGTCACATGGAACATTTACCATATTCTGGGTCATAAAATAAACTTTACAAAATTCAAAAGAATAGAAGTCATACAAACTATGTTCTCTGATCAAAATAAAGTTACACTAAAATTAACAAAACTGTATCTGGAAACCTCACTCCTAATATTTGGAAATCAAGTCAGATACTTCTAAATAAACTTGGGTCAAAAAAAAATCTCAAAGGAAAGTTTTAAATATTTGCCACTAAATGAAAATGAAGTGAATACAAGTTATCAAAATTTTTAGGAGGTAGGTAGAAGAAAAATCTATAGTACTGCATATTTATATAAGAAAACAAGGAATACTAAAATAAATAAATAAATAAATAAATAGAAGGAAAAGTAAATTAAACTCAAAGCTGGTAGAATAGTAATGTAGTAATGGAAATAAATGAAATTTAAAACAGTAAGTTAAAGAAACTAGCAAAGAAAATGAAAGCTGATTCTTTGGACGATGACAAAATTGATAAATCTCTACTCAGACTTAGAAAAAAAAGTAAAAATAAAAACTATAACAAGTACATATGAGTTAACATCCACAGAGACCCACAGTTATTGAAATAAAGTACAAACAACATTAGCCTGTAAGAAGTGCTGAAAGAAATTCTTTAGGAGATGATGATATAGGTCAGGCTTTTGGAGCTACATAAAGAAGACAAGCAAGAAGGAACAAATGAAAGCAAACTAAAACACTGTACTTTTTCTTATTTTTATTTGATCTACCAGATAACAATCTGTTCAAAATAACATAAACAATATGTTAAATTGTTTTGGTAGCAGTGACAAAAATGATAGGTATTAATCCAACTATCAACAGTCATTCTGAATATCAATAGTCTAAATGCATCTAAAAAAGAGCAAGAAAGAAAGAGTCAGAATGGATCAAAAGAAACGGGATCCAACTGAGTATGCTGTCTACAAGAACCTACTCACAATAAGGCACTGGGGGGAGAAATCCTGCACAAATCCTCCACCCAGTAATCTGGCCTCTGGGTAGTCATTCTGATTATATAACTATTTCTAATGGGGAAAAAACCGCAAAAGCAGTCATGTATCAGAGAAGAACTATTAAAGAAATAAAAATAGACCTATATATTTTGATATAATGGTATGATCCCACTTATGTTAAAATAGGCATATGCAAATGAATAAAGGACTATTCCTTTGTCTATATCTACTGCCTAATTATTAACAATGGCGTTCAGGCAGAGTGGGATGGTAGGATGGGGAAAAGGCACTAAGGGGGTCATTCAATCTAATTTTATTTTATGCACTATTTTCTGTAACTTACTCAATGCAAGCTATTTATATAGTGTCTATGTCATTTTTAATCAATAAAAATATTTTAAATTAATTCATTTCCTATGCAATTTAAAGAACCAGTTAGAAGACAAAATAGAAAAATGAACACATTTCAAAGGCCACCAAAAAAAGATTAAGTAGCAGAGGCTAACTTTTACAAGAAATACTGAGAAACTACGAAAAGAAAAACCACAAAATTCTGCTGAGACATTTTAAAGAGTTTAACTGAATGGAACTATACGTACAATGTTTCTGGATAAGGAGTCTTAATATTAAAGATGTCAGATTACAACAAACTAATCAATAAATATAATGCAGTTATACTCAAAATCCTGATGGATTCATTTTCAGAACTTTACAAAATGGTTCTCAAGTACCTCTGGGAGAATTAAACAAAAACAGTAGAGATTTTGGAAGAAAAAAAAATAAGGAATAATGAGGCACTTCCATAATTACATAACAAAACCAATCTGAAGTCACAATCATTGTGAGTATAGTATTGGAACAGGGGGGAAAAATCTACTGAACCAGATAGAAATCCCAGAAATATCCCTTAGTGTATTAGGAAATACAATATATTTTTTTAAGTTGCATCAAAAGTCAATGCCAAATGGAAAAATTCTTGAATATGGATACCTAGGGCAATTAAATAAAAGTAGATGGAAAAATAGGTCCTCCTTTCACAATGAAAATGTAGGAGCTTGGGTTTAAAAAAAGTCATTCCAGCTGGTTCCAAGAGTCAGAAAATGTGAACACACACCAAAAAAAAAAAAAAAAAAAAAAAAAAAAAAAAAAAAAAAAAAAAAAAAAAAACTATGAAAATCTAGAAGAAAGGAAAAAAAAAAAAAGAGGTGGTTAACCACCTGAATTTTAGTTGGGAGATACTATACACATACAAAGAATATTTTCTTGCTCAGGAAAAATAGTATATGTAAAAGCAGAAACAAAATCAAATGGCACATAGTAATATGTGTGGAAATCAAGAAATACATCAGATTAACACTTAATGGTTAACTTTTAAGGATCTCAGGAGTATCAATAAGAAAACTGCATAACATGAGCAATGGTTAACTTATAAGGATCTCAGGAGTATCAATAAGAAAACTGCATTAACATGAGCAATAGCCATAAAGAGACAATTCACAGATGGAATTACAAATGGCTGTGAAACACGCACTTTTTCTCACAAAAGAGCAAAGAAATATGAATGAAAGCCAGAATAAAGTATGGGTTTTATAATTCAAATTACTGAGGCCTTTTTTGGACAATCTATAATCCTTAATTCAAAATGGTGACATGAACTCTTTTGGGGGACCACAGTGAAGTGGCACATCATACACAGAGGAACTGCATGACATTGAATTAAGTGCTGTAACATGTCCTCACCCTCTAACCTAGTCTCTTCAAGGGCTCCCCAAACTAGGCAAGGGATCACATGTTTATAACAGCATGACCAGGAAACAGACTAACAACAAAATCTCCAACAAAATGAAATGTGCACCACAACTTTAAGCAGGAGGGAAGGGGGGGGATACAAGGGAGGATGGGAGGGGATAAATTCCTGGTATTACAATGATGTGAAATTTATATATAAATAAAAAAAACAACAAAATGAAATGTGCACACTCTGAAAATTGTATCTATAAATCAGTTTTGGTCATACAGAAAAAGAGATGATTTTCACAGTTTCAGGGGATCCTTGACAGTTCTAGGAAGGCCTTCAATGAATCAAGTTTTGTGTGTCTTTGCCCCTGTGCAAAATGATTTTCATCTCTTATCTCATCAAAGAGTGGAATGTGCTTTCCAATATGGGGGACTGGACTTGAGACTTGCTTTAACCAATAGAATGCGGCAGAAGTCTTTGATTGCAGAATAATATTCCATTGTGTAAATATATCACATCTTTTTCAACCATTCATCAGTTTTAGGGCATTTGAGTTGTTTCCATATCCTGGCTATTGGAAGTAGTGCTGTGATAAACATCCGGGTACAGGTGTCTTTTTAAATTAGTGCTTTGGTGCCCTTTGAATAAATTCTTAACAGTGGAATTGCTAGATCAAATGGTAGTTCCATTTTCAGTAGTTTGAGGGTCCATAAGTCAGAAAGAAAAAGACAGAAACCATATGGCCTCACCTTAGATGAGATATAGGAATAATAAACAAAAGGCCAAGAAAAATTCAAAATAAGCTAGCAACAGATCTCGGGCAAGCAGTTAGAGAGGTTGTGGAGGGATTCAGGGAAGGGAGGAGCACAAGACAATAAAGATGAAGGTTCACAAGTGGTAAGGTAGAGAGAGAAGCCCAGGAATCCAGTGACATGATATATAGAATATATAGATATATACATATATACATAAATATGTATACAACAAAATGATTAAAAAATAAAAAGAATGGCAGAAATGACTTAACTCAATTCCAAAAGTTAGTAGGCCCCAAGGAAAGAGTCTCTCACTCATTGCTTCATGGCCTGAGACCCTCATGAAGAAGCTGATCTAACATATTGGAGACTGAGAGGAGGTGAGGTACCCAGTCAGCCAGGAAAGTGGGTGAGCTACCTGGGACCTTCATCGGCTGCTGAGGAGACCAGGTAAACCCAAGAACCACCAGCTCATGCAAAGAACCATGAGGAATAATAATCTGTTGTATTAAATCACTTAAACTGAAA
The DNA here is from genome assembly GCA_004024945.1 of Uropsilus gracilis. Lineage (NCBI taxonomy): Eukaryota > Metazoa > Chordata > Mammalia > Eulipotyphla > Talpidae > Uropsilus > Uropsilus gracilis. The sequence continues at coordinate 24,509 of PVHY01010867.1, forward strand.
TGGATACACAATATAAAAATGATTTTTAAAAGTATGGAATTAGCTCAGCCATGAAGCATGTATCCATACATACATACAGGGTAGTGATGCCGTTAAAAATTGTATTGGTGCCAAAATACCCTGGTGAGTGGCATCTGAGAGGCTGACTCTATGAGAGAAAAAATGGAAAGCTGGAAAGAGAGGGCATATAAAAAAGGGAGGAGCAAGGAGAGAGGAGGAACAGAGAAAGAGACAAGAATAGCGGACTGATAGTACAAATCCACGTGGCCTGCCAGAGGAAGCTCCCTGGAAGAGTGACCTGGTGGTGGCAAGGAGCCATATGGTAGGAGAGTGGCCAGCAGAAATGTAGCTGATGTGGAGTCAGATGCCAGAACGGCAGGCCAGGGTGACCAGGGGCTGCCTTGGGCAGACCTGGTGGATTTGGCCAGATGCCACCAAAGGCAGGCCTAGTAAGGAAGTGCATGGAGCTGCAGCAAGGTGGCATATTTGGAAAGCTGCTTTGGGATCAGCAATTGTGAAAGAAATTTGAAGAGCCTTGAAGAAGTGGAGCAATGTGGAACACTGGAGAAGCGAAGAGAAGACACAGGAGAAAGACTGGACTTTGCAGAGTGCCTGACTCAGTATTGGACAGGCAAAGGAGCACCATCTCGGACATGTCTTTGGGACCTTTGGAACTGAAAGTGGTAACTAGGGTAAGATAACTGGCCACTTGTGGCATTGAGGACTTTTTGTTTTCCTGGCTAATTTCCCTTGTTAATAAAACCCTGTTGTTTAAATTGCTTTGTGACTTTGGTAACTGCTGTACGTGTGGGTGATGCGGACCTAAAGCTTCTACACATTTTGACCCAATTTCACATATAACTCACACATAACTCACCATAAAAATATGAGGAAGAAATGCGAAGAATAAAAATCTCATTTTCAGAATGATCTCCAACATGCAGAGCACATACTCCCAGACACAAAAGAGGAAGGAATGTGAACATAACTTTTTTTTCCCAGGGAACAGGATTAGCTGTCCTGTGTATAGCAGCTTTAACCTCTGTCCTTTCATTCACAGAAAAATGAGGTGAGGTGGTATTAGAACAACATACTTTAAAAAACCAATGTATCTCCCCACTACATTGTGAACTGCATGAGTGTAACGGTTCCTTTAACCATGAACCCTAAGCTTTGTCACATGGTAGGTGTACAACGAATGTTTGATAAGTCAAAGAACAAGAAGAGTCTGGGCTTTGTTACAATGCCCTGTTCTGGAGTAGACTGTAGCTGCCAAATTCCTTTATCCTCCCTGGATAGTCCCCAGTGCCCACTGGACCAGACAGGGTGTCCAGGGATCAGTGATCACCCACTGGAGTGCCCAACTGCAGGCTGCTACCACCCTGTACTAGCTCAGCTTAGGGCCCTCCTGTGAGGTCTTCTAAGGGCCACTCCCTGACTCTAGGAGAGGGACCAGGTCCCAGTACTTCTCCCACAAGTGGGTCCTAGCAAGCTGGGTCTCCTCCATGCCTAGCTCCTGGGTACAAGCCCTCCAGTCTCTACAGGGATTTTCCCACCCCTTCTAGATCAGTTTCCAGATCAAACCTGGCCTTGCCTACCTGAGATCATAAGCCTCACCCATCGGGATCCAACCTTATATCCAGTAAGCAAAGGGACCCCAGTCCCCACTTCCTAGCTGCACATGTTCTGTGTGCGAACTGCTGCCCCTCAAATTCATTTTCAAAGCTCACACAGGGTGAAGCTATGGACTGCACAAGATATGAATGGGTTAGTAGTGCAGGTGGTCAGTAAGAACTCAAATACCCAAGTGAGCAACAGGTTTGTCCTACTGATCAGTAAAATACAAGGCAGGGTGGGGGTGGGCTCTCTAAAGACTCCTTTGCTGCTGAGCTTCCCTTCCTCCAAGCCAGGCATTACCAATTAGCTACAGCAGTACCCACCACAATCAGCCCAGATTAATCCAAGGTACTCAGCACAGGAGCTCGTACACAGCTGTACTCAGAACTTTATTAATATTCCCAATAGAACACTTGAGGTAGCCCCAGCTACTATCTCAGAGCTGACATCAAAGAAGGAACTCATTTGTTCATTCAATAAATATTTATTGAGTGCTTTTCATGGGCTCAGCATCATGGGAGACAATGAAGTGTGGTGGAAGCCTGGTCCTGCCTCTCACAGAGCATAGGGTCTAGTGGCAGAGTAAGGAGCTAATCAAAGTGTCATCAATCCACATGTAGTGACTGAGATGCAGAGAGTAACCAAAAGGTGGAGGGTTCCCTGGTGGCATGTGAAAAGGAGCTGACTGAGGGATGGTGGTCAGGAAAGGTTCCCTGAGGAAGTCACAGACCAGCTGAGAAACAAGATGCCTTTAACTGGAACATTAACTGGGAGTGAGGGAGAGACAGCGTTCCAGCCAGAGGGAAGAGAATGTGCAAATGCTCTGGTGAATTTGAGGTGCAGAGGCAGTGTGGCTGGAAAGAGGAGAGGGCAAGGGGTAGGCTGAGAGAAGAGACTGAGACCCAAGTGAAGATCAGTCTCATCAATATCCGTAGATGATAAGGCACTTGGGGATGCAGCAGATGGAGAGCTGGAGCAGGCTGCTGGCAGTTCTCCTGGTCCAGGTTTTCAAGTTGATACACTAATTTTGTGCTTTCTTGTCAGCTTCCCCTTATAGGTGAGTTCCTCCAGGCCAGAGGTTCCGTCTTACTCATCCCCACATGCTGACAGCTCGCAGTGCCTGGGCTGTGCTGAGACAGTAAGTGCTGGATTGGCTCAGCTGGCTGTCTGCAAAGGAGGGTCAAGATGGATGGCCAGGAACTCGGATGACTCACACCTGCAGACTGTCTCCTTGAGACGGAGTAAGAGGCTTTCTGCCTGTGTTCTGGGAAGCCTTACAATTGGATGGAGGATGCACAGGGAGTCACCCAGGAGCAGCGGGCATCACTGAGTCCTCCACCTCCTAGCCCATTTATTCAGATCCAGCCACTCTGCTTGGGTATAGACACCAGGGTGTTGTGATAGTGCTTGAAGCAAAAAACTATAACAAGAAGAAACACTTTTCTTTAGAAAATAAAAATGAGAAAAACCTTGGCCAAGATGATTCTTCTTTGAGGAATTTTTCTGGACGGTTCCTTCCAGTTCTATAGTTCTAAATGCTCTAGTTGTGAAGCAATCACAGAGGGACAACACCACAAAGCTTCCTCAGGTGGCTTCCCCAAACACCACTTTGGTGGTGTCATTCTGATGTCTAGACCAAATGCTAAGGTCATAATATTTCCTATTTTGTACAAAAACAAAATCCCTGTTTGTAGTGGAATGGCCAAGTTCTGCACTCCAGAAAGGAAGCCCCATAAATTTAGGGGAAGGCAACTTATCTGAGGTCCCTAGCACAGGTCAAGAGCTGGTGCTTCAGAGAGGCTGAGATAGATTACTGTTTCATTACCTTTCACTGGGATAATTCTAGTAAGTGACCCTTGCTGTCACTACCCTTGCTGTCTCTCGGACCACACATTTTCTCTAGCTGAGCATTGGGGTAACGAGGAAGGTTAAACCAACTTACAATTATCTAGAGTAAGGCAGATGGTTTTGCTTTCAGCAGAAGGGCTTGGAGGACCAATCTCCTCATTGTTGCAATAAAGATGGAACCTTCACCCACATGTCCCACAGTAAGGTTGAAGGTTGTGAAGGATGTTAGGTCAATAGCAAAGGTACAGTGGGTTGAGAAGATAGGAAGAAATTCTGATTCAGTCAAGGGGAACTGGAGAACTCACAGCCATTCTCTTGGTGCAGTCACCCAGCTCCCTTAAGGGGTCACTAATAGCACCCTGTTTGGGAGGGTTAGGACTAAGAGGATGTCCAGCAAGGTGAAAACTCAACTTGTGTCTTAAGACTACGAAGGACATCATCATATCCAAGGGGCAATCAAAAAATATTCACAGCTAGTCAGAAGTTCTTTTAAAAATGAGTAATCAATAAAAGGCACAGGCATTTGTTTTATTTTACTTATAAACAGAAAGTACTAAAAGTTCATTTTGTAGTTCAAATTGTTCTCAGTTCCAAAGTATACAGGCAGAACAGACAGGACTCTGATAACGAGGGACTCTTTATTTTAAAGTAAAATTGATTCAATCCATATTTATTATAAAGCAAAATAAAGCAATTACCTATCTACATTCCTATTTTTAAATACAAAGAAAAAATGCTCTTCTGGCAACACAGCTTCTGTTTGCAAATTGAACAGAAGCCTAAGACACCAGTCAAACAAGAGGAAATACAAATAGAAAAGGCACAGTGAGTTCTGCTATAACTTGTTTTGAAAACATGAATTTGTTCCAACACAATTAATATATGAGGGAACAATCTGAGCATATGTGAATTTTGCGTTTGCTTGAGCATGATTTTCGTCCATGAGAAATTCTAGGAGGATGTAGAAAGATGTGCTGTGCTGAACAGCACATGACACACACACATATACACAACACACACATATACACGCACCCCTCCACACACCAGCTGCCTGGTTTACCATGTGGGTTTAGAGCCACATGAGCTGCTGCCCTGTTCACCCACTTGTACAGGCTGACTTCCGGTCCCACTGTTTGTGTATATGTGCTACTTTCTGTTTTATTTTGTTTTTCACTATCATTGACAAAGCTTCTGAGTTTTGCACCCTCCTAAAGCCCTGTGGTTTTTTATGACATGATACTAAGGTGACAAGATGGAGAGTTTTAGGGACACCCAAGTCACATGATATTAGAACTTACTGTACATGGAAAAATATTCTTGGGGTGAAATTAATTGTTAAGGGGAAAACACAGTGTTGTCCAACCCTTCTAGCAGACATCTGGCAATAGTTACCAAGTCCCTATCTTTTGACCAAGGAAACCTATTCTAGGAAACATAAGATGTACCTCAACAGGGATCAGGAATATGACACAATAAGACAAAGAAAAGCCCAGGTGTGCATTAGGATCTTCATTGTGTGTTTCTGTCTAAAACTACGAAGCATGATAGTTACAAAGACTATGTAACTAAGTAGTAAATGACTATAGTATATTGCTGTTAAGAGAAAAGGAAATGAAAGTGATTACTAGTATGGAAACAAAGATTGAGAAGACAATGATATCTGCTTACACTTACACACACATATAAGCACAGAATGTGTCTTAAATTTTATAAAAAGCTAAGTCACCAAGAAGGATTTTGAATATGCTAATTTTCAGTTTTGCTAAAAATCAGAAATAGTTCTTCACTGCATATCCTACACCCAGTACACTATTTCAAGATGTGAAGGAAGTAATTTGAAATTTTAGTTTTGTGAATACATATTTTTGTAACAGTGCAAATCTGAATCCTAAACTACAGCTGGTTATCTTCAGTCTGTCACTAAAACTAATTTACAGTCCCACTGCTTGCTGTAAATATGGAAACAATAGCCCCTCCGCAACATGCAAACACATGGGGTAAAACAGAGGCAAGGAAAGGAAAGGTTTTGCAGCAATACTGCCAGACTGCACAAGGCTTGCGCGCTGTGTTCGTGGAAGCTAACAAGGCAGACAGGTCTGATGTAAGTGGAGCTATTTCCAGGAAGAAAACTTTCTGGACAAGCCAGATGGCCAACAGGAAGTGGGGCATTTCCATGTTTAGTACAGAAGAAACCACCCAGTGGATTCTGTGAAAAATAAAGTCCATATCTTGAGCCATTTTTGTGCCAGCATCTTCCAGGCAGCCCAAGCTCCCATGTGGGGCGCCAGACCTGACAGCACCGTGGGGGCTGCAAGGGAGTGGGCACGCTTCAGACAGCCCTGGAAGGGGCCAAAGGTGGGCTGATTTGAATGTTTCAAGAAAGTCCTATTTCTATGAACGTTATGAGTTAGCTTTTTCAATGTGAGAAAGCTCTCTCTCCTCCTCTGAACACTGGGGACATGGAGTAGGAGGGAGTGCTCATGCCCTGGATCCTAGCAACTCCAGGATTCTATTCAAGATGCAGGCTGGATGACACTCAGCAAATTACTTTACCTCTCCGAGCCTCCCTTTCCTCTTCAGAAATGCAGGGAGCGCATTTGGTTGTCTGAGGCTTACGTGTTTTAAAAAGCAACATAACTGGCCCAAACAGGACCTTAATAAATCCTCATTAAATCTGAAACTTCTAATTTCCAGAGACACTCCTACTGCCTCTATGCTCATACTGGACACCGTGCCTGATGTCCCCAGAAAACACATAATGCCTGGCTGAGCACAAACGCTTGGCACCAAGGAACAAAAGGCAAAGAGTTAAACCTACAATCCAATCAATACTGGATCAAGCCAACTGGCCATCCACCCACCACGCCCAAGCCATAGGTATGGGGAATGAGGCTGGGAGGCAAGGGAGAGAGTGCTAACAATTGTGCCTTCACACTTTAAAATAAAAATAATCTAAACCACTGCTCAGTGAAATGCAACATGAATGCCATTACATTTGTGTCTATTTTTAAATAATGTCCTTTAAGTACTTTCAAAAGGTCAAACAGCCTCCTCAAAAAAAACCCAAAAAACAAAAAGCCACTCAATCACCTGGACTCTACACGTGAAACCACTGGTGCCAATTCCTGCTGGCTGGTGTCCTATGCTGCCCTTGTGAGGTTCTCAGCTTCCTTCATCTGCTCACCCTGCTGGCAACTGGCTCCTCTGCCCATCCACAAGCCCCCTTGTCCCTCTGCTGCCCCATCACAGTGATGAGAATCACAGCCATGGAAGTGGCGGGTGTGACCTATCAAGAGTGGCAGTACAGGGCCCATCACATCTCCGCTGAGAGGTGGGTCTGAGCAGGATGCCCAAAAGGGACAGCAGTCCTGTGCTGAGAGAGCACCCCTGCAGCAGCCGGATACAGTTCTGTGAGGAACAACGGGGAACAGGATGCTAAAGGAAATGCAACTGCCACCAGAAACATCTGTTTCCCTTTATCTGACTGATGTAGGATGGACAGTTGGCTCTGTCACTGTGATGTCCACTGGGGGCCACCGGTTCAGTAATGCCCAGCCCCAGGGGCACTGCCCACCTTGGTGTAAAGAGAATTTTCTGCCAATCACCAAGAGGGCCATGAGGAGGAAGCAGTGTGGATGATCAAAAGCTGAGAACATCCCAGGTCCAATGGGCAGTTTCATTATTGAAGCGTTTGCTCCTTGGTCCCCAGTCCTTCTTGCACCAGAATACCTCCCAGGATGGTGCCTTTCTTGAGGGTAGAGCTCATGTGATCCACTGAGTTCTTCACAGTGCCCATACAGTGCATGGTACATGGTTGACACTGAATAAACATGCGAGGTGGGTGGGAAGATGGTGCAGGTGAGTGCAAGTGGAAGATGGATGCACAGATATAGGTAGTTGGATGAAGTCTTGAGATAAAACAGGAGGGGTTGCCCATTTGTAGATGAACATCCAGAAGACTAGCAAAATTTTTAATTACATCAATTGGCCACTCAGGTGTATGGTAGCAGCGGTCATGGTGACTGTTCAAGATGTTCCATTTGGATAGTGCATCTTAACCCACAGCTCAAAGTCACTCTACATGTGTGATCTGCTTCAGAGCCAATAGCCACCTAGGGATAGTCAAGCCCTTGACATCTGTTCCATCACTGTGCCTAACGGAATTTGTGGAAGTGACTGTGTGTGACTCCTGTGGCCATCACTCATTCCCACCATGCTTTCTTAGGACATTCATTCTTGGAAGCCAGCAGCCATGCTGTGTGAAAGCCCAAGCATGCCCACATGGAAAAACCAACTAACAGCACTGATCTGGTCCTAGCCAACAGTCAGCATCAAACACCAGACAGGCAGGTACTGATGCTTTCACATGATTTCAACTCCCAGCTATCCAATTGCCCCAGCCATGAGGTCTTTCCAGGGGAGGCTTTAGATATCATTTCATGGTCCCTGTCTGAACTCAACCTCAAAAATCCATGAGAATTTTTTTTTAAGTTCTATGCTATTAGCTTATGGATGGCTTGTTTTACAGCCATATTAACTGGAAAACTGGAATTGAAACAGTGGCTCAATGCCCAGATCATTTAGCTTTAGTCTTAATACTGAGTCACCAACCTTCAGGCCCCTAAATTCAGAGGTGGCACCTTCTTATTATCCTCAATATTTTTTTTAAAGCCAACACCAATAAAGTAAATAATAAAGGCTGCTGTCTACTTGGTTTGCCACTCACAATTCATATGTCTGCTTTTCTGTCTCATGCATTATATACGATTTCTTTGGATTTGCCAAAGTTCCCACCATTTCAGTAAACCAAGTTACCTGAACTCTGACCACAACTCTCTCTGCTTCCTCAGCTGTGTTGATCAATAAGTTCCCAGCACACCTCCCATAGACAACCTGGGAATTCTGAGAAGAAACATCATCTTCATGTCCCATATTCAGTCCCACTAACCCTAAGGGTCACCTGCAGTTGCCCAGGGGAATGTACATTAGCCCAAAGATAGGCTCTTCTCACATTTGATCAAAAGTTCCACTTTAAGAGATCAAAGGATAGATGACATCGATTAATCCCCTTTTGTGGAGAGGCAGATTCACAAAATAGAATTGAAATATTTGAATCCATCCTACCATCCATGTATGAGGCAGCCAGAGCCTCAGAGCATGATGAGAGCCCCTGCAGTCATGATCCCCAAATCAGAAATGTGATCTCCAAACAGAAACATCAATAGACACTGAAGAGATGGATGCACCAGGGGGAACAAGAGAACAAAGTAAATGTAACTGAAGTATGATGAACAGGCAGTTGAGACCTGAGTCCACACTTGAACCTAAGCCTGGCAGCAAGGATCAGACCACACGAGCAAGAAATGCTAACTGACCTAGACCCTGAGAGAGGACCATTCTTCCAAGACATTAGTAGTTCTCCACTGATATTACCCTGCCCCTTGCAGCCCACCAGTCTCTGACAGCATCCTCCATACAGAAATCTCTGCCCCACCCTGATTTCCTTCCCTCTATTCTACATGCTGCCTTCAAAGGGCTTTCATAGTGAAAATCTAAGCACGTCACCCACACCCCCATGCCTGCTTAGAATTCTTCAGTCAATTCCCCCTGGCACGAAAGAGTAAGTACAACACCCTTGATATGGTCAATAATCCCCACCCTCCAGTTTCTCCACCTCCCACCCCTGGCATTTACCTATTCTTCCTTCTCTTTCACTTTAATTAACTCAACACAAGAAGTATATTATGAGTCAGAATTCCTGAGTTCAAATTCCATATCAGCCATTATAGCTATAGTCTTGAGCAGAGGTCTAAATCTCCATGTCTCAGTTTCTCATGGGAATGATAATCATTCCTGCTTCATTGGTTCATTATGAAGATTAAAGAGTTAACATATATAAACTAATTGTGAATATGAAAATTAGTATTGCTTTCATGCACATAATATGCTAGTATTTAGTGTAGCTCCTGACATACAGTAGATAATCAAATTAAAATCCTATAGATGCATGGATGCATGGGTGGATAGAGGATGGAAGGCCCTATGAGTAGATCAAAGGTTGGCTGGATAGATAAATTGGATAGATGTATGGATGAGTGGACAGATGAATGGATGGAGAGATGAATAGATATACAGATGTATGGGTAGAAAGAAGGGTAGATAGATAACTGAGTGATAGATGAAGAGATGATGACTGGAATGATAGATGATGGACAACTGGATCAACGGATAGATGTGTGGAAGGTTATATGGATGGGTGGGTGGGTGGATGGATGGATGGATGAGTAGATACAGAAAGGAGTATATAAGTAGAATAGAAGGATAGATAAATGAATGACAGCATGGGTGGAAAAACTAAGACAGTCCAGGTGACACAAGAGTATGAAGGCTAATATTAGGTCCAGTAGGCATACATTCAGGAGCTACCCAGAGATCTGAACTACCTTATCTTGTCTGATGATCTGGAGCATCAACAGTCCTTTTCCCCACCTCACTGTTCTTAGTGGGTTCTACCTTATAAAGGCACAGTGGAGTCAAAATGGGGCTGAATTTCCCAATGGCACTAGAATAAGACAGTCCATTGACAACACATTGAATATAGCCATTGCCACAAAGAGGGTAACCTAAACTGGGGTGATCCAGAACCCCAATCCTCTTTTCAAGATTCTACCAAGGCAGCATCAAGGATGTTGCCTTATCTCCCTGGGAATCATGAAGAGAAAAGCCCTGTGGCAAACCAGAGATTGAGCCAGACCTTTCTCAAGTCCCCACTTCCAGGAAGGCAACATGTGTTCATGAAGTGCTTTAGGGACACGGAGCAGTCAAGTGGACAGATGAGGCCCCTGTCCTTGGGGGTTAAGTGGATATGTAGAAGACACACAGGAAATAAATAATTAAACAATTAGTTACTTGCAAATGTGTAAAAAATAAGACATGAAAGATGCGGGTGGCATGCATATAGTAGAACTTCCTTAGCATGCAAAATGTGTTATGGCTCATAAAATAGTTTCCCATGTGATTTATGGAGGCAAGAAAGGGGCAGTAAGTGGGTCTGTTTCTAATAAGTGTCTCACTTGAAAGGTCAAGCGGTGTTGGGAGGCATTTGCAGAGAGATCCCGACCCAGTTTTCCCTGCACATGCTCCACATCTTACTGCCCAGCTCATGTTGGGTGTTTTCCCAAGCACCATCACTAAATCACCCAAACAAACCCAAATACCAGAAAAGACAGGTATCCCCATTTTATAGATACAGCAACTGAGACTCAGATGGTCACACATGAGTCAGGAAGAAAACTGATACCCAAGCTCACAATCACCAGCCTCGCTGGGAATGAGAAGTGGATTTTGTTTTGTCTTTGCACAAAACTGAAGGACCTAACTTTAAATAAAATGTTGCTGCATAATACATGCTGTCAAGATAATGTGCAAGTAAAACTTATGCCTACTTTAAAGACAGATGGCAGCCCTGACACTAAGCCCCTCTGATGCATGGCTCCACTTGATATCCTCACATCACCCACAGAGGGAGAAGTTAGGGCTATCATACCTGAGCTACAGATGTGGAAAATGCCAGGAGCATTAAGGGGCTTGATTAAGTGCCAGGAGAGAAACCTAGGCTGACCCATTCCAGGGCTTAGGAGCTGTATCACCTGACCATCTGGACCAGAGTGGACTTACTGTTCAAAGGCAAGGCAGACTGGGATGGTGTCCAGCCTCAGAAGTGGAACCAGTCACCAGAAAGAAAAGATATAACCAAAGGAGCGGAAGTCCAGTCCAGCAAGAATAAATCAACAAGCAACAGCAGCAGATGGTCAGTGATGTCACCACAGACACGTGAGTCTCAGGATGGAGAACCCAGAATGGTGGACTGGGCAGCAGCCCTACACCTACGGAGGCACAGGTTTGGTATAGAGAATGGTGCTGAGAAGAACAAAGGAAGGCCCAGGCTCTAGAGAAACAGGGAGGGAGCAAAGGAGGCCAATACTTCCAACCAGGACACAAAGCATGGATCAAGGGACAGGATCATTCCAGGTGGAATTTTCTTGGCAACACAACCTAACTTGTCAGAACTAGGCCACCAATACAGGGTTTGAAGACCTAACGCTCCCAGAAAACTGGGCAGGAGTATGTGAGTCCTGAGGGACTCACACTACTGCTGGAGCACCTGTGGTGGACCTGGCTCAGGTGAGACCCTACAGACAGTCTTGAGCAAGACAGAGATGGACCCTGCCCCCAGGAGTCTGAAGTCCAGGCTCGTTTCTCTAGCCTCCATCTGAGGTCTCTCCAGGGTGCATGTAAAATGCAGATGCCTGGGCTCTGCCCCAGACCTGCTGAGGGAGTCCATGTGGTCTTGAGCAAATCAGACTCAACTCTTCTCAGAGCCTGTCTCCCCATCTGTAAGTGGCGAGGAGGACCAGGACAGACTCTTGGATTGCTTTACAAAAAGATCGTACAGGGCGCACAGTAGGGCTCCACATGAGCCAGGATCGCTGCGATCATGCCTTTTGTTTCTGGTATCATCATCTTGGAGTGGGGACTGAGAATCCTCATTTCAACAGGACCACAAGTCATCATCATGCACTCAGGCTATTCTAGCGCTGTGAACACTTCCTCCTTTTCAACTTGGGAGCAGCCAACAACGCAAAACAGAGATCGACAGATATCGGTACCCCCGGCTGCCTGGAGGAGAACAAGGTCACCTGGGACCCCGGTTCTGTCCCCCGCCCACTGCCGCCTTGCCAGTGGGCCTAGATGGAGCAGCAGGAAGCAGGCAGCCATCCCTGACAAGCGTCACGCTGTGCAGTCACAGGGGACAGGAAGCACCTTGCTCATAGCTCACATCTGTCTGCGCAGAGATTGTGACAATAGAATCAGTCTAACGGGAAACCAAGATGCCGCTGAGGTCTGCCTTAGTCACCTCACCCCCCCACCCCACCCCGTCTCCCCACTCCAGCCCAGGCATCTCCCCATCTGAGCTCTGCTACTCCAGGGGAGAGTTTCAAGACATTCCCTGTGCTGGATCATTTCCTAACAATACATCCCCCCTCCACGCCCCCGCCACCAGGCTTGACACTGTAAAGCAACCAGTGCTTAACTCCCAGCCAGAAAAAGGCAGATAATGAATGAGGAGAGGAAATGGGTTCTTCTCCAGGGCTCTGAAACCCTCAAGTCCCCACAGACTCAGGAGAACCACTGTCCCTCACCACTCCTGTCCTGTGAACACCGTAGAACTCCCCGCTGAGCCCTGAATTTACCTCCCCACAGTCCCCCGCACTCCACAGAAAACCAATGGAGCAAAGACTACCCCAATTAGGGACTCGGTTTGTCTATGCAGATTTGAGGCTAATCCTGGGCCACGTGGACAGCAGCTACCTGGTTTTCATTGAGGTGCACTCCTCCCCGAGAGAGGGAGGCCCGTGGCCTCAGCCACACGGCTGGGGACTTGGCCTGGGGCCACCTGGCCAGCACTTGAAGGCGGCTCCTGTGGGGAACACAGGCCGCTGGCATTTCTATCTGGGACTCAGGATGCACCTTCCTTCTGCTAGGAGCAAACACAGAGAGGGCAGGCAGTAGCGGGCACGTGGCGCTGATAGGACTGTAAACTGGCAGCATGGGCAAGGGGAAACTTCAGTGCCAGTCCAGGAAGCCACCGTGCGGCACTGCTCCTGAGTGAAAGCCGAAGGCTGAGCACCCGACCACGTCAGCAACTGAGCATGTGTGGTAGCTAAAAGGCTTTCTTTAGAGCCACCCTTGGGGTAATGTGTCTTAAATAAGAGAAAAGACGAAAATAACCCAAGAGAACCCGCATCGCGTCACTGTGAGGAAGTGGCTACAGAGAGAACATGCTTTGCTCCTCCTGAGGAGACTCGACACAATAACACACTTCCACTGAGACTCCAGGAAAATGAGGGCCCCAAGACCTGGTCAAAGCAAGGGGTACAACAAGTCACTAGAGGCCATCTGCAGGACAAGAGACAAGCTGAGAGTGGTCACCAGCTGGCTGTTGCAGGTGTCCCACTCTCGCTGGGGTTGACTTACTTACTCCTCACCCTGACATTCTACATGGCTCCTGCTCCTGTTCTCACATGACAGATGGGCCGGTTGAGGTACAGAAACATTAAGGCGTCTCCCTAACATCTCACAGCTACCAAGTTTGAGTTGGAAGCTCACCTCTGTCCACGGGAGTCACACAGCCCAGCATCCTCGGTCATACTGATCCACTACTGACTGCCTCCCTCCCAGCAGCTTCATCGACCTGCACCACCTGCCGTGTCCCCCTGTTTCTAAAAGGCACCTGTTTCCTGGTTGGTCATCTCTGTCATCAGAACCGAACTAAAGGGAGCTGTCCTTGGCCACCCTTCTGCTTCTCAGGATTGTGCTGAGCTGGAGCAGCACCCACAGGGAAGACTTACCTCTGCCACACCACCCCCTTACACAGCTGTGTCACCCATTGTCCTGGCCCCCCAATACCACCCATTGTCCTGACATCACCAGTCATCTGCCAGCAGCCATAGCTTTCCCACATAGCTTTCTCCTTGGAGAGGAGGTGGGGGAAGAGAATGCCTCAGAATGCTCTGAAAGACTCAGTAACAAATTAAAATAAGAATTCACAGCAAGGAGGAAGCATGCCACCATGAAGTAATTGACAGTGGTAGGTTTCAATGCAATGGTTCTCAATCTTGGCTGCAAAAGGCATCACCTGGGGAGTTTTTAAAAATACTAATAAAAAATTAATGAGGGAAATGAATGAATGAAACCAATGTTCAAACCCCAAGTTCCTGACATAGGGGTCTGGAGTATAGTCAAACTGCCAGGGAACCAAGTTGAATTCCCCAAACACTCTCTGGCTCCCTCCAAGAGAATATATTATCAAGCCAACAGCAAAAAAGTCAACAGCAGAATGGGCACGCAAGCTCTACATATTGGTAATCCTCAGAACACACCTAAGTCTGGTCTGAGTTAGACCCATTTTACAGATGAGAAAACAGGCTTTGAGAAATCCAGTAACTTGCCCCAGGTTGCAGAGGTAGTTGCTGGCAGACCTTCAAATCTCATGCCCTTTCCAAATGCCAGGATTGCCTTCCAACATCAGGGGCTCCTCCCAAAGCCAGCACTGGGAGTCCAGGATAGACACACCCCAGACTATGTGTTTTTCGAGTTCAGGATCTAGTGAGGCAGGTGAGTACCCCAGTCAATGTGCACAAGTCAGCCTGAGCTCTCTATGGTACAACACACTGAGGGAGTCCAGCAAGGGAGAGCACTCTTGATAGGCAGGTCTATCTCCATTGAGGGGAGCACTATGGACTTGGTCCTTCGAAGGTCAGGAGCATGTCCATGACCAGAACAGAGGGAAAGGACAAAAGTCAGAGGGGCCCAGGTGCCAGGACCCAACCCTGCTATTAAAGCGAGGTCCCCCTGCCTGCTAAACCCAGCAAGAGTGCTTTTTACCATCCTCCAGCGCCTGGCTCCCCGACCCCTGCTGTGGCTGGCCATTTGCCTCCAAGAGCATTTCAGGGTATGGTGTAGGTCCAGGCCTTCCTAGAGAGAGGAGAGACAGCCCCAAGGAATCTTCTCCTCCCAGCAGCTGCTCCTCCCCACATAAAGGCTGCATGTATCCCCGATACATGGTTCCTGCAGCAGGGAGCTTCTACCCAGAGGACTGTGTGAATTAATCCTGGGCTAGTATCAAGTCCAGCCTCGCAGCCCCTCAAGCCTGAGGAAAGATCCAATTTACATGTTACATTCTGTCTGTGGTTGACTCTGGAAGATGAAAGGTGTCTAAATGAGGCCCTAACAGCAATCCCAGAGAGCTGGAATGCAAACCTTCCCAGTGTCAGAATGAAGCCTAGGCCCAGAGGCCCAGAAGCCCAATGCGCCGTCGCATGAGGTTCCCACACTCTAGTGCTGTGATCCACTTGGATAAAAAGGTGGGACCAACACCACACCCCAACCCCAGCACATGGGTCCTTCCTCAGCACGTCGCTTCTTCCTCTTGCCCATCCCGCAGGTGGTTCCCTGGCCCCCTTAGGGCAGTAGTCAACAAGACACGGCCAACAAGCTGGGTCCACCATCTGCTTTTGGAAATCAAGATTTAAAATAACATGGCTTTGTCCATTTGTTTACAAACTGCCTATCTGCGGCTGCTTCGGCATCTCAAGAGCAGAACTCAGTAGCGGCTCCTGAAACTAGAACTATTTACTCTCTGGCCGCACAATGAGCTCCAACGCCTGCCAAAAATGATGAAGAGAGAGAGAGGGGGGAAGAAAAGAAGACTTAGAGAAAGAATTTATGTCTCAGTGTTAATGTCACAGGGCTCTTTTTCCCATGATCTGAGTTTATTTCTCTCAAAGAATAAATGTGCTATAAGACTCTGGGGATCCCTACCTCATGTAGCACAAAGATCCAGGCTTTGTACCATGGTTCGCAAAATCCCAGAGTGTGATCTGCCCACCTCAAGCACATCTCTTTGTCTCTTTGTCTCTCACACACAGAGACAGCATGAAATACATTGGTGTGCTAGACTGTAGCAACTGCATGTCTTTATCAGGCTCATGTTTTTCACAAACACACACACACACACAAAACACACATTTGTGCGCTAAAGGCTTATGATTTCAAATTCAAAAAAATCTGAAACCCTCTATTCTCTAGGTATGGAACCTCATATCCACCCACTTCTCTGCATCCCCTTAGTTACAGCCTCCCTCCTACGTCCCTCTGACCCCACTGACACATTTGCAGACAGCAGTCAGCCTGGTTGGGTCTACCCTGGCAGCACTACTTACAGAAGCTAGCACATGGAAATAGCTTCAATCTCTTTCAATGGCAGAATGAATCAAAGAGACATGGTAGTTGCATGCCGTGGAATATTAAATAATCCAGGAAAGGGTAAAATGTACCCATTTTCCAGAACAGGGAGAATGAAAAAATTACATGTGGCAGGACAAGTCAGAGGGATAAAAACAAATATTGGGTATTCACATAATAAGATGATTTGACGTCATAAAAGACACATCTGAAAACTACTGGGCATCAACAAGCTTCCTGAGGACACTGAGCTTAGGGGTTGGTGAGGGAAAGGGATGGGAAGACCCAGGAGATAGCGGTGAGGGAAGAAAAAAAAATAGGAAAATGAAAGGGCTGTCCTGGAACCCTCTGCTGGTCTCTTCACCAACCTAGGAACAGAATTCAAGGGTGTGGCCAGCACCCACAGATTAACCATGGTCTGGAGCTGCCCACCTGTGTCTACCTACCCACCTGCCTACTCCTCTCCCCAACTCTAGCTGTCAGCTGCTTTTTACCTTGGACAGTCATGTTCAGCTTTTCCATCATAAGGCCCTGGTGAATACCATCTCCTTAGAGAGTGGGGCTGAATTGAGTTTAAGTAAATATAATGATTTAATATACTGAGGTTATATTAGGCTTGAAAAAATCCCCATCCCTACATACTTACCCACCCACCCCACATATACACGTACACAAGTTTACTCACACACACACACACCTTGCCTTGCCAACTTCTATTCAACCTTTAAGTCCTGGTTCAATGTCACTTCCTCATAGTATCTTCCCTGACAGCCAACACAGAACCAGAGACCCAGTATTTTCAGCACCCTTTCCTATCCCTGCAACACTTATCTCAACTGAAATCAGCAGTTGGTGTGTGGCATGGTGGCAGTCTCCACTCACTTCCCCCCCCACCTAGACTGCAAGCTCCTTGAAGAGGGTCTGTATCCTTAGCATAACCCCTCACACACAGTAGGAGCTTCACAAACATTCTTTTTGAGTTTATCAATCTCATCTGACAGTCTGCAAAACTCAGCCCATAGATTTTGTATATTCATTTCCACAGCCAGGAACTGTACTCAGTCACTGCTGGCTAGAAGAGATGCGGAAGTTCCAGAAGTCCACAAGAAATTCTGGCAACGGGTGTGTTTGACTGACCTAAGAAACCTGAAACCAGACTGAATTGGAAAATAGCTGGCATAGTTGGCTGCTGACAAACTGCCAGTGCTTTCGTGACAAGCATGTGCCCTGCTGGCCCAGAAGCGTGGGGTCTGAGTTCTATGACCAAGATGAGGGAACCCCCATTTTTTTTAATTCTCACTTGTCACAAACATTCCAGGTGTTACTGCACCCACAAGCTGCTAATATGCTGGGGCATGAATCTTTCATCTTCTGAAGTGGGATGACAAATTAGTCACCCGTGGGCTCTTAAAAAGGCCAACTGTGACATGTTTCTTAGCATTTATTTAAGCAGCCTCCATTATGTGTGTCTGAGTCACAAAAAAAAAAAAAAAGCATTGACATCTATTTCAAGTTCAATATGATTTGCTAATCCAGGAAAAGAATGTCAGGTTCAGATGAATTAAGATTAACCAGGAGTTCAAATCTGGTTATGTTGGCTGATGGCTTTAGGAAGTTCAAACCTGGTTAAGCTGGCTGATGGGCTTTTGGAAGTTCAAACCTGGTTAAGCTGGCTGATGGGCTTTTGGAAGTTCAGCAGAATATTCTATTTGTGTGTGTGAAATTTTTCCACAAGGGAACACTGAAAAATGATTTGATGAGCAGTTAGTGGTGCAAATCAATATTCATCCATATGTTGCTCACCATTTACTTTTAACATCCCAATGAAATTAAGACATTTATGAAATAGAGATCGTCTTTGCACAACAAACAATAATGACATGACACTACCACCTATTTAATTATAACCCTTTACTAAAATAACTTTAAATTATGAATGAATTTCTAATGACTATATGTGAAAACCTGAAATCCTATTTAGAGCAAGTTTTAAATAACTAGAAACATAACCCCCCAAAACAGAGTTTGGCATTCAATACATATTTACTGAATGAAAGGCCAGCTGAGGCATCTCTACCAATTAAACTGAAACTATTTTTAACTTAAGCAAAAGGGGGAAAAGAAAGATTAATAATACCTAAGGTTCAGATCTTAGCTCTGATTCTCATTCTCCATTAAAAAGGACAAGGGCTCCTTGGAGAAATGGTTGATTCCAGAGTTAGACAAGCAATTTATGAAAGGAACCTGGAACATTCAGAAGAGCCAGAAAGTAAGGAAATCACCAAAAAAAAAAAAAAAGACTAAATAAATAACAAAAGAATGGACACATGCCAGAGAGACACAGGCGCCAACCTAAAACAGCTTCCAATGACCAAAGCTGGAACAAATTCAACAAACAAAATAAATAATGCAGTTTATAACCCAAGTTATAAAATAAATACCCATGAGTCCAATCATATAAATTAGTGATTAAACAATTAAATAAGGGAGAAGAGACATCTCCTAGACAGAAGAATTCTAAAAACTCATAGAGCTATTGTCTCCACCAGTAGAAATGGCTTCACCCTCCCCCCACCCTTGAGTGTGGGCTGCACTGAATAACTTGTTTCCCATGAGCAGAATATGAAATAAGGAGACCGTGTACCATTACACTGTAAAAGTTGGTGCTACAACCTCAACAGCACGATTAAGATCAACATCAAAAGTCATAAGTCATATTGGTAGTATGTGGTATGGTAGTCTGTGCCCTTGACATGATATGAAGAGAACAGCACTTCACCTTTGGGATCTTCTTCAACAAAACAAAACAAAACACATACACATACAAATAACCCAATCTCATTATGTGAAAAACATTAGACAACCCCCCACTGAGGGACAGTCTATAGACTACCTGCTTCTGCTATTCCTCAAATTTTTCAAAGGCGTCAGAGGAGGCCAAGAAGCCATGATGACTATCATGTGTCATCTTGGATGGGATCCTGTAATTTAGAAATGAGCCAAAGGTGACCTTTATGAATTGGCCCCTAGGTAGTTTACTGCTTTGTAGCCAATTGTGAAGTCTGCAGGTACCAAACTCAGTATGTCACATATTCCATTGTTTTAAGGTTGACCAAGTGAGCAGGTTGTTAGCCACTTGAGGTAACATGCTTTGCATAATCCATAAAATTTAACTGAACATCTGCTACACATAGAAAAGATAAAGTTTGTACCTATAAAGACCCTAAGCAAGTCTGTAACACAGAGGCTGCTGTGTGGCATTACCTAACAAATAAGTCACAAGGTCCCTGGTCCCCCTAGAATTCCTTCATCCTTTCTGTTCTCAGCAATGACCTTATACCACAGCCCCTGGAGATTTTCACTGCTACAAAGGGCGTTGACTATGTGTACACCAGTCAAAGCATCATACTAACAAGTTTAAACATTTTATCACCAGCATATGGTCCTATCTTTTTCTTTGATCTGCCCCAAATCCCTTGAACCCCTTCCAGGAGAAATCTAGTGAAGTCCAGATGAAGTGTACATGAAAAGCTTAATAAATAGTAATTTACCAACAGTAGATCTTTACTTATAATAAATGTACCATAGTACTTGACATATTAACAACAGAATAAATGAGTTGGGTAATATACATAAACTCCCTGTGATATCTTTTGCAAATTTTCTAAGACTCTCAAACTATTTTAAAATGAAAAACCTTTTTAAATTGAACAATGATTGATAAAGAGACTCTTTATCTAAAACGCCTACTTTTCAGTCAACACTTATGAGACATGCAAAGAAACATGAAAGCATGATAAAAACAACTGACTCTCTCTGATGGCACCAAGATTTTGGACATAGCAGGAAAAGACTTTTTGAAAAGATCTGTAATAAGTAAGTTCAAAGAACTAAAGGAAACTCTGCTTAAAGAAAGTATGATGATTATGAAATAGCAAAAGAAATTTATCAATAAAGAAACAGACATTATATTTTCAAAGACTCCAAATGGAAATCTTAAAGTCGAAAAGTAACAATAACAACAACAAAAGGTTCAGCAATACATATGAGCTGATTGAAAAGTCAGTGAACTTGCAGATAAACTGGTAGAGATTATTCAATCTGAAGAGGAATGAATAAAAATGAAAACAGTCTTAAGAAATGTGGGACTCCATTAAGCACCAACATACACATAATGGAAGTTCTGAAAAGAGAGGAGGTAACAGGAAAGAGAAAATATTAAAAGGAATAATAGTTGACTACACCCCAAATTCAATTAGAAACATTAATCTCCACATTGAAGAAGCTCAACAGTAAAATCAATTTAATGACAAAGAGAAATTCTCTAATACTCCATAGCCAAATGCTGAAAGTCAAAGTTAGGGAAAAAAATCTTCAAAGCAATAAGAAAAAACTCATCACATACAAGGAAAGTATAAGAAGATCAAGAGTTGACTTCTTATGTGAAACTATGCAGACCAGAAAGCAATGGAACAATGTATTCAACCTGGGAGGAAAAAAAAACTATCAAGCAAAAATCCAATATCTAGCAAAAATAACTTTCCAAATTAAAAGTAGAAAAAACACATGCCAAGATATAAAAAAAAACTGAAAGTATTTCTGTGAAACAGCCACAAAGATTCTTTAATAATCAAACATGTAGAGTTAATACTCTAACAACTGAGATTTTTAAAAGTATTCGCTATTAAAGTAGAAGGGAAGCAATATACAAGCAAAACAAATATTAAGAGAGAAATAAGTCTAGCCATATCAATAACCACATTAAATATAACAGATATCAACACCCCAGTTAAAAGGGACTGTCAAACTGGATCTTAAAAAAGGCAAGAAGGACACACCCACAACATGGCAGAACAGGGAGACCGAAAGCAATCACTCTCCTGAAAAATACAGCTTTAAAAAAATAAAGGGAAAAGAACTTATACAATATCCCAGAAAATCTCAACTCTTGCAATGGGTCAGCAGATGACCTCCAGGAAGACCAAACCCAGAGAGCAAAGGCACAAGTGCATCAGATGACTGGAGAGCAGCAGCTCCTCTAAGGCCAGCAGTCATATCAGCCACTGGTACACCACCAAGAAGAGCCCCTTCACCCAAGGAGTGGGGGGGGGGACCCACCTATTTCTCCACACACTTTTTGAGGGGGAGGGATTGTTGTCTGGTTTTGTCCTGTTTTGTCTTGTGTTTTTGTTTTTGTTTTTTTTTTTCCGTCTGTCCTACTGGTTTCTTTCTGCTATTTTGTTTTCCCCTCTCCCTATCTTTATTGTTTCTCCTGATTTTTTTCTTATTTCTTATCCTCTTTCTTTTTTCTTTCATAGTTTTCTTTCTCCTCTTCCTCTTCTTTTTTCTTTTGAACACTGATAATTTCACATTTTTTCTTTTCCTTCTTTTTTCACCATCTTTATTTTCCCCTTCTTTTCCTTTCCTTCCTTCTTCATTCTCTCTCCTTTTTCCCATTTCTCATCTCTCTTGGAGCCACAACTTTGAAAGAGAAAATACATTGGGAAGAGCAGCCCATTAAGGACAAAGGCTCCACCCCAAGGGCCACAACCTACAACTTAACAACTGAACAGAGAAGTTGACTCTAGTCAGAGAGCGGGCACCTCACTGCAGACGGATCACCACCTTGTGCTTATCAGGGCACCTACTACAAACCTACTCAGACTACCAAAGACCCAGACCAAGGCATGGGACCCTCTGCCCTCAAAGTAGGGGTTCCAAGGGCAAGTCAAAGCTCATATCAGCACTTTCCACAGCAGAATAGTACCCAGACAGTAGCTTCAGGGAAGTCACACTCAAGCCCCTCCTGCCATAGCATTAACCTGGGAACCCTGCTCACTGACATCAGCCACCCAGCAGTCACAAGCCCACACAGAAACTGTGGGAACATTCATCTCCAATCCTAGTTGTGAAAACAACTGGATAGGAGGGACCAGAAGCCCTGCTTGCCATCAGCAAGTTAACAGAAGCTGAGGGAGGAGAGGCAGCGGCCTGCACCACCACCTCTGCACACCAATCACAGCAGCCCAGTCAACAGACAGACACATCTACAACTTAGAAAGATCTCCAAGTAATCATGTCAACCACCGCCCAGTGGTCCAGGGGCATGATGGGCAGAACAAACCTGAAGGCAAACTATGGGATGGAAGAAATTACATATGATCAAACGAATGTTCCAGGGAATCATCCAACACATGAAAGAAAGTCAGTCTAGTGACATCAACAGCAATGACACAGAAGACTATTTCAACTTGACTGAAAAATATTTCAGAGACACCATAAGGAAAACACTGAAATATTTAAAAGAAAAGACAGACAAGGAAAAGAATGATATGCAAACACAATCAATAAATTAAAGAATGAAAATGAAACTTAAAAAAAATCAGAGGAACTTAAGAAAACCCATTAAGAATTGAAGAAATGGAAGAACATATCATTATCTCCAGGACTTAGAGGTAAAAAGACTCCGAAAAGAAAAAGACAGGGAAGTGCAAAGGAAGAAGACTGAAAAAACACTCCAAGAACTGACACCATAAGAAAAGGAAACATCAGAATTATGGAATAACAGTAGAAGAGAGGCAAAGGAACTGAGAAAGCATTCAAGGAAATAATTGAAGAGAACTTCCCAAATGTGAAGCAAGAAACACAAATAGAGATACAGGAAGCTAAAAGAACACCAAAGTACCACAATTAAAACAAAACTACTGCAAGACACATAACAGTAAAACTTGAATCCAAGACAAAAAAAAAACATAATGAAGCTAGCAAGGGGCAAGAAAGAGATAACCTATAAAGGAAAACCTATTAGACTCACATTAGACTTCTCAAAAGAACACTTCAGGCAAGAAGAGAATGAAGCAACATATTCAACAAACTCCAAGAAAAAAATGCCAGCCAAGGATACTTTACCCTGCAAAGCTCACATTCATCTATGAAGGGAAAAGATGGACTTTCTCAGACAAACAGAATCTTCAGAAACTCACTCCTACTAAACCCCCTTCAAGATACATTACAAGAAGTTTTGAAATTTAAACTAACAGAAGAACGAACAAGAACATAACAGGCAATAAATAGAACAAAAGGATAAACAAAACGGTAAGTATGGACCATGATGTTATCATATTTTATGATAACATGGATGGACTTAGAAGAATTCATATTAGCAGAAGCAAGTCAAAAAAGAAAAAAAAACAGAAACCAAATGGTTTCACTACTATATGGGACATGGGAAAGATCAATAAAAATCCATGAGGAAAAGTCAAATCAAGCTAACAACCAAAGTGAAGTACAATAAAAGACACAGTAACAGAATGGAGTAAAAAGAAGAACCCATCTTTTTGCTGGCTCCAGAAAACACACTTAACTGCTAATCTATGATAAACATAGATTTAAAGTAAGTGTTGGAAAACAATCCTGCAAGTCAATGGACCCCCAAAAGAAAGCAGGTACAGCTATGCTTATATCTGACAAAATAGACTTCAAACTGAAAAGGGTGACAAGAAACACAGATGGCCATTACATAGTGATCAGGGGAGCAATACCCCAGGAAGACATAACATTCATTATTGTATGTGCACAAAATGAAGGAGCACCAAAATACATCAGACAATTGCTAACATCTCTGAAAAAAGACATTAAAGAAAATATATATGTAGAGGGAGACTTCAACTCCTACCACATATATATAGATCAATGAAACAAAAAATAAACAAGGACACAGTAAGTCTAAATGAACACCTAGGTTAAATGGATCTAATATACATCTATAGGACACTGTACCCAAAAAAACTGAGTACACATTATTTATCAAGTGCACATGGATCATTCTCTAGAATTTACCATGTACTAGGCCACAAGACCAACATCAACAAATTCGTAAAGATTGAGATCATGCCATCTATTTTCCCTGGCCATAAAGGTATCAAACTAGAAATAAAACATGAAAAGAAGGATTATAAGCTTTCCATTTCATGGAGATGGAGGCCATCACTATTGGAAAAAAAAGTGGATTATTGAGGAAATCAAAGAAGAAAAAAAGAAATATTTTGAGACGAATGACAATGAGTGTACAACATTCCAAAATACAGGGGATGCTGCAAAGGCTGTAATAATAGGGAAATGTATAGCAATACAGTCCCACCATCAAGAAGCAAGAAAATATCCAACCTAATCTCACATCTGAGAGAACGAGAGAAAGAACAAAAGAAACATCCAAAAGCAAGTAGAAGGAAGGAGATAAACAAAATTCAAGAAGAAATAAGTGAAATAGAAACAAAAAAGACAATAGAACAGATCAACAAAACAAAAGAGGATTCTTTGAAAAGATAAACAAAATAGATTAACCTCTAGTCAACTCACAAAGAAAAGAAGGCAGAAAACAGAAATAAATAGAATCATAAATGACAGAGAAGAAATTACAGCACAAAACAGAAATCCAAAGGATAATTAGAGATTACTATGAATATCTATATGCAAACAAGTTTAACAACCTCGATGAGATGGACAAATTTTTAGAAGCATACATCCATCCAAAACTGGATAAAGAAGACATAGAAAGCCTAAATAGACCAATCTCAAGCAGCGAAATTGAAACAGTAATAAAATCATTCCCCAAAAACAAAAGCCTTGGACCAGATTAATTTACAGATGAGTTCTACCAGACGTGCCTATCTTACAAAAACTCTTTCAAAATATAGAAAAATAAGTAACACTACCAAATACATTCTATGAAGCCAACATCACACTAATAACAAAACCAAACTACAGGCCAGTCTCCCTAATGAACACAGATGCAAAAATTCTAAACAAAACCTATCAAATAGAATCCAACAATACATTGAAAAGATAAGTGGGATCTATCCCAGGGAAACAAGAATGGTTCAGCACCTGAAAAGCAATTAATGTAACCCAACACATCAACCAAAAGAAAAAAAAAAAGACCACATGACCATATCAATAGATGCTAAGAAAGCATTTGACCAAGTTCAACATCCATTTATGATGAAGATCCCTTAAATTCTGGGGATAGAAAGAACATACTTTAACATAATAAAAGCAGTATATGACAAACCTTCAGACAATAACTTCCTAAATGGTGAAAAACTGAAAGCCTTCCCTCTGAGACTGGAACAAGGTAAGGTTGTCCACTTCATCACTGCTTTTCAATATAATACTGGAAGTCCATGCTAAAGCAGTAATGTGAGAGAAGGACACACAAAGAATCTAAATAAGGAAAGAAGTAAAATTATTACTGTTTGCAGATGACATGATAATTTATATAGAAAACCCTAAAAACGCTACAGAAGAACAAATGAAAATAAACCGGTTCAGTAAGGTAACTGGTTATAAAATCAACACACAAAAATCTTCTTATATGCAAAAAAAAA